>JAMKCH010049305.1:0-10855 GCA_023653785.1 Ophioderma brevispina | reverse complement strand
TCTTGCCCAGGAGCACAAACATGTTGACCACAGTGGGGCTCGAACTCACGATTTTACGGTTTAATGATCACAAGTCCTGCACTTTTCCACTAGACCAACATGCTCTACATGTCTACGCAAAAAGCTGCTCATCTTCTTGTGGAATAATTTAGCTTTGTGAATATATTTACTGTAAAAAAGTAAGCAATTCTGTTCATAAAAAACATGTTAAAATACTGTATTTCCTTAATTACCAGAGGCGTGTTTTAACAAGTTCATGATTTCTCTTGAAACCCTCGTAACTTTACTCAATCTGTTTTTGTTAGAGAAATTCTATAATAATTTGTTTGAGATGAAGTGGAGTTCATTTTCTTTCCTAGAATTCAACAATATGCATTTCAGCTAGTGTTATTTTTATGTTAGCTGGTAGTGGTTTCAAATAAAATTGTAGTTCAAAGCGCGAACTATGGCTGTGAAAAATTACGTACATTTATATGGTTAACTGACTCGGAAGAGTTTTAATAAAATGAATAAATGGAAATACAATTTAAAGGTCCATGGCCTGTTCGCTAATATCCCTCGTCCCAGAAGCCCGATTTACCGAAGTGTCAACATTTTGGTATCAGAAGAAAACTACTATATTTTCTCATTACCCTGTTAAATCTTTGACCAAAGCCTTTTTGGTTTGAGGTTGTGAGGCGACATGTGGCCCATTTGGTCGACCAATATTATTTTACCCAGTTCTCTATGGGGCTTATAAAATCACATTTTTAGCTCTCACATCAAAACGGATTGAAATATCGGCGCGAAACTTTACAGATTGGTTTGGAGTGAAGGCCAGTTTTTCTATCAGATGAAAACTTCATACGCTTAAATCGGGCCATCCCCCTTTAATAAAACATTTTTTGAACATGTTGAAAACAAATCATAATAAAAAGAACAAAACAAACTGAAGCAGATTGTTCACCTCATGCCATACATGTGGCAAATTATTAAAATTGAGAAAAGGGGTGTTTGTGGTGTGATTGCTAACAGCCACTTTTTAAAGGTGCGACAGAGATTTTGGGTCATCTCATATTTTGTCATATGTAGTGATTTTATATAGTAATACCCACATAAATTTCTTACCTTGTATTTGGGCTACAGAAATGACTTGAAAAAGTGAAAGAATGATTTTGATTTGGCTTAAAATTTCACATTGTTTTTTTTTTTTTTTTTTTTTTTTTTTAATGTTTTTGATATAAAGCGTTACATTAGTGCAAAATCCTAATTTTCCATTTTTGGACACCTGTTTACGTGAAATCTCTCATTACACCTTTACTATAAACTATTTGACTGATGCACGTTTGGGACTATTTTTATTTGTTCATAACATGAAAAGGAAACATTTTCTGGCCTGGGCAATAATTGCACTTTCTTCTGAAATATTTATTTTTTCGTTGTGCATTTCTTGATTCTTACACCTTCTGTTTTATTCATTTTCACTACATATCCCTCAGAAAGCTTATTCGTAACTTTTTAGTTGATCCCAATCCTGCAGTTTTGTGTTATGACAAATGTTTGCTTCCCATGTTCCATAAGCCCTGCTATAATTTCTGTGTCCTGTATTGGACAGAAAATCAATTTGCAAATTTCTTACAGATACTACGGGATTAGCACTTAAGATTAGGTACACGTGGAATACTACTGTTAATTGGCTAGATGATACAAAAACCGTCACTTTTTTGAGGTAAGTTGGAGGATGAGGCTGATTTTTGATAGGGTAAGTGTGTTGGGGGGGGGGGGGAGGTGTCAATTCGGGTCAAACACCTTTAATTTATGGCTGTGCCTCCACAAGTATATTCCATTAAGGTGAAACTCAGAATATCAGTTAGCACTAATAATTCCATCAATCAGTTTGCCATAGACCTAATGGGCATTTCCATGAAAAGGTGGACAGGTCTCAAAAAATGAAATTGCTTCGCAGAATTGAATTTTTATCCTAACGCTTCAATGCATGCAGTACAAGGAAAAAAATTAGCATTTGGATATTGTTACTTTTAAAAAAATCTGTTTCCTCCCGACCTAAATGAGGAAAATATTGTATTTTGATGATTTTAGCAATTGATGTAAAAAAAGAGTTAGAATCAATCTATTCCAAAACAAATATGGATTAGTAAGTATTGCAGTTGTCTTTGATAAACAACATGTAAATTGTTAATATAACCCAACGTATAATTGTGTCAGGACATGGTTGACTGTTCTTTGAAGAGTGTCACGTGTTTACGCGGAAACGGACTATTATGAATATATTTGCTCATTAATCTGGGTTTTCCATTGATGCCACTTAATATTTTCCTCCTCCTAGTCCTAGTAAGGTCTCATGTACGGTTCATCAATGATGCAGTAATCCATCAATTGGGATGGTTAGGGCATGTGTAGTTGTGGGGGTCAAGTCATGTGGGGTCATTACCGGTCCATTGACATATATCCCAAGGGTCTTGGCCAGTGGTTTTCTGAGGCAAGTTTGGTGGCTATACAACTTAACTTGAAGAATGTTTAGATATTTTGGGGTCAAAGGTCAAGTAGGTTCATTGGCGGTCAAAGGGAATATGGGCCATAAGAGGTTCATTCTGTACATCCCATACGAGTTCTGGCCGGTGGTTTTCTTAATAGTATTTTACCAGCGATGCCTCGATTTGGCTATCCCCTGTGGTTTTTTCGATCACCTGGCTTGAATGACCCTCGGGTTTTGCGTTCCTTTGGACCTTGATGACCCCTGATGACCTTGCATGACCTTTAACATTTCATCATCAACAACGACCCCGCCCACCAAGTCTCGTCAATATACCAAAGTTTACCGCATTGGAGCTCCTTTGACTTGAATGACCCCTGATGACCTTTGATCCACTAACTCAATACAAACCGGTTTTTCCGTAAGGTCAAGCACCCACCCACCAAGTTGCATGAAGGTGCAATCCGCTCAAAGCACATATGTCAGTCAGACAGACACAGTGACAACAGACCACCGTTATAATATAGGGATGTGCAAAGGTTTGACGTGGGGCAAAGGTCATTTAGGCATTATAGGTCAACTGTAACTAACTATATGAGTCTACAGTTCCCCCTTTGAGCATGTTTGGTGGTCACTGTAATTTATTTTGCAAAATTGTATATACTAGTGTGGGGCCCGGCTGCGCGTGGGCCCCGCTAGCTGAGTATATCCGTTAGATGAGTATACTGGAATGTTGTTCAGAACAGAAACCAAGGTACTGTATTCTACCTAATGAGCACCCTGGGTGCTTCATATCCATACTTCCAAGCCGGGTATGAAAAAACACGCAAGTTACCCAATAATGACCCTACATTACTTCTGCCCCAAAATGACCCCTCGAAAATGTGACCACAAAAGTTGTACGGCAAACTCTACCACCATATCAAAACTCATCTCCATACGTCAAAGCAGGCCCAAGTACCCGATAACGACCCCTGGATGACCTTTGACCCCAAAATGACCCCTCGAAAACATGACCAAAACTCGTATTGCGAAACTCCTACACCATACCAAACTCATATCCATACGTCAAAGCACAGCCACGTTTCACCCCCGATAACGACCCCGGATGACCTTCGACTCCAAAATGAACCCTTCAAAACATGCACAAAACTTGTACGCGAAACTCACCACCATACCAAACTCATACCATAGGTCAAAGCACAGCTAATTTACGCCAAAAACGACCCCTGGATGACCTTTGCAGAGCTGCCAACATTGATATTTTGAATCAGGAGATTTTGATCTTGGAATCGAGATTTGATTAGAATCAGGGAGATTTAAAAAAAAATCGCGAGCATTTCAGTGCTAATACCTCCTCAAGAGGATACAGCCAATGGATATTGTCTTTAAAGATCAATTGAAAGCTTCCACATTTAAGGAACTGTCAATTGGAACTTAGTCCATTTGGATTTTTTTTTTTAAAAATGCATGAAAAGGTTGAAGTAAAAGTCAACTTTAAAGGTTTGTAACTTGAAAACGAAGCACCTACATAGTTATGAACTGCATCATGAGATAGATCTCTTTACATAAAGCTGTCCCTAAAAAAATTGACAGGGGCTCCGCCGTATGACAGCCCCATTTAAGGAACTGTCAGTAGGAAACTAAGTACCTATGGAGATTTAAAAAAAAATATTGAATGAAAGTCTACAGTCAAAGTCACTTTAAAAAGGCTCCTAACTTGAAAACGGAGCCATCTACAACATATGACTGCACCATGAGATAGAACTCTCTTTAACATAAAGCTTTCCCGAAAAAATGACAGGGCTCCGCCGTCTGACAGACCCCGTTTATGGACTGTCAGTGGAACAAGTCCACAACCAGGCACTAAAATAATTATAACTACATTTTGTCACTAATAACAATGATGGAGCAATCTTCAAAAAGGCAACCGCAATCACAACAGGTTCATTATCTTGTAAGGCTATCCCTTTGCACCACTGGAGTTAAATTGTTAATTCCACTACGACCAGCTAGCCTATAGCAGTTAAAATGTTAAATATAAAAATATTGCTGTGCTGGTCCTCCGAAAGTCGGGAGGAAAACTATGTCAGAAACCAAGGACTATATTCTCTTTTGACTAATATGTGTTACTTATTTTCTTACTTTTTATACATTTTATTTTATCTCACCACCACCATCATTTCCATGACCCTGAATGACCTTTGACCCCAAAAGGACCCCTCAAAATTTGCCATCAAACTTGTACGACGAACGCTCCACCAAACCAAAAACCATATCCATACGTCAAGCACGGGCCCGTTTACCCCCAACGCCCCTGGTGACCTTGACCCCAAATGACCCCTCCAAATCGAGACCACAAACCTCGTACGTTGGTGCTCTACCACCACACCAAAATGCATATCCGTATGTAAAGGACTGAAACACATAGCCGTACAAACTCCACAAGCCACAACGTTGATTCTTTTAGTTATAGATTTTTGACCATGGGGTCAATGGTCACATAGGGCCATTATAGGTCAAAGGGCACATGGTCATCCTAGGTCATTCTGCGCATATCAGTAAGAGTCCTGGACCATTGGTTCCTTAGTTTGTTCATCGCATTTTATTTCAGAAGTGGTTTTATTATGTAGATTGACAAATGGGTCACAGGCCATATAGGGTCATTAGAGGCCACTCTCTATATACTTTCAATCAAAGATTGTGGTCCGTGTTCTTTTGACTACGGTGAAGGTAATCGGCAAATTACACTAAACAGTTTACATTCACACTCAGGTTAACCATGGCTGCCTTACAATGATCTTGTAATGCAGCAAGCAATACAATCGTATATGCATCTCTTTTATCAGCATACATGACGCTTGGTTGCACACGTAAATAAGGATCTCAGAGGGGTCATGACATTCTGGTAGCAGAGCAAATTGTTGGTTTTAGTTTGTTTTAAATTCTCTAATTAATTTTCGTATGTTTCAGGCCCCTTTGAGGGAATATCCTCTATCAAAATTAGAGTTTATTGACAATTTTCTGAATCTTGTTGAACTTTTAGGATATTCCTAGTCAAATGTAATTATTCTGGCAATGGTTTTCCAAAATTTCCACTTAGTATTGATATGCTACCGCCACTTATTTCACATTTTCCCGCTTTTCAACGAAGCTGATATTAAAGTAAAGTCGAATGTGGCCAATCATGTAGTGAAGCATCGTCGACACAAATATCTAAAACCCTTCAAAAGTAAGGCACGCGTGTTTGGCGTCCAACTTGCAATAGAATTAGTATCCCAGTGTAAGGGTTATAAAAATATTCCGAATATGCCCACCGCTGTCGCAAGGGAATACCCTCTTTTGTTATCATATTTATAGGATTTAATATTTATATTAGAAACCTAATATATTTCAAGTGCCTTCAACTTTCAAGACCAACTTATAAATTTCCATAAAGAACGGGTTTTTCAACAGTTTTCACTTTGTTTCATCATATTTATAGGATCGAATATTTTATATTAGAAAACCTAATATAAAGTGCCTTCAACTTTCAAGGACCACTTATAAATTCCGAACTGGTTTTCATCAGTTTCAAGGTGCCTTAAAACGGTCAACGTCGAGTTACATCGTTTAGAGGAACGGCCACGCTGGCATATGGTATACATTGTCGCATCAATGTCCTTCGTATCGAAAACAGCCACAAGAACTTCATATGACAACCAATAAGGTTTCTCAGCGTACACCCAAATTGTTTCTCAAGACCTCCCCAAATAAACCAATATACATAAACTAAAAAGTCTAACTTTTGGCCGTCGAAACCAACAACCAACAACCCAACTTTCCCCCATCCTATACCTAACATTATGCATAGTCATTATAATCCATAATGGGAAACAAGGCTGCCTTCTGCAAAGACGATACCCCGATACCAAATTTGCTAAGGTCCGGACTTAATATTTTGAGTTTTGCTTTACTAAAGTTATGCAAATTATACTTTTGCTGAAATTTCTTTGAGACTTTGTTGCAATACCCCGATTTCGTAACATAACTGAAGTCTGACTCATTAAAACAAACTTCTTTTGTGTCATCTCTATAATAGCCGGCGGACCTTCTCCAGGGAATTGTGTTCACTAAATCTACTCAAGTCAAATAAACTCGCACTTGTGTTTGCCCTCAGTCCCTGGTAAGCGCTTGGTAGATATGGTAGGTTGGTAACACGATCACCATTTCATGTTCGCCCGAAGAACCCCACTAGAACCGGTTAATATGCATTGCAGAAACTCCCCCCCCCCCCCCCCCAACACATAACCAAGAGCATTCGGTGGGGAGTACGAAGACGACAAGCATGGCATCAGATGAGGTCCAAAACTGGACAAAAGATACAAAAGTCCCCCAATTGCCTCACTCAAACTAAAATCCAAAACTAACACTACGGCGAAGCGCCCACTACCTCCAGAACAATTTGTCGAATTTTTGGGGAAACGGACATAAAACGGCCTACTAGTTTCAGGCAATAAGCAGCCGACATATTGAAACACGCCGCTCTCGATGACATTAATCCATCAATTCATGAATTGATGGATTAAAAACAGTACACTTATGATAAATTTCTTCCCACTACCTTCACAGCGAGCTTATCAAAAACTGTAGCGGTGTTACTGTAACGCGTGTTACCAATGAAACGTGTGTTACCGCATTGAAATATTGGCATACTATTAGAGAGCCATTTGTACCAAGTGCTCATATTTAGCTTTTGGCTCAAGCTGCCAGCATGTTTAAATTGATCATATTCATTAAAGTCCCTCTGTATTTCTGACCCGGCTGGCAATCCTAAAAAGTGACGTGGGAAAAGTTTTTGATCACATGCGAATTTGGTGAAAAAATACAAAAAATACAAATGGACTTATTGAAAAAAATAACATAAGCTTCTTTTAAGATATAATACATACGCAGATTATAATTGTAACAAAATATTGCAAAAATAAAATCCATTTTACATAGAGTGTGTCTATTTCCAAAGAACTTGCCAGTTTCTGAGGATTCTTTATTTTACATTTTGTTCTTGAAATCGTTTGTTATCTTAATCTCCCAAATTGAGACTGTATAAAATAATTAATATTGCCTATTTTTTTTATTTTGAAAGGTGACCTTAAGCTCAGTTAGTTAAAATATGTATACCTTTTTATATTTTCCACATCATACAATAAATGGTGGTCAAGATTCCCAAAAACTGTAATTCTTTGCAAAAGTTGATTTTTGATATATTGTTTTAGGGCCCATATATCAACATAAGACTGGCAACCAGCAGAATATTTCACTGCCTCTCAGAGTTCCCTTTTAAACCAGCAGTGTTGGGCTGAATAACAGTGCAGAACCCTGCCCTCTACCGATATGATGTGGTCATTTTATGGAGCATAGGGTTTTGTGGTATTATGACTGTCTGACGTGCATTCTGAAAACACGAAGGATCACAAAATCATGGTAATAGATTGTTATGAATGTCATATTTGGTTTTGCAAATTAATTTCCAGTTTACTTTTTTTAGCAATGTCTGATGAGATGGTCAGTGGCTGTAATACTCGGGCTAGCCTGCCACACCCGGCTCACTGTGGTGTGAGTGGAATGTCTGTCATGGTCATTTCTGTGACAATGGGGAGACTACGACTCGACTGCATAACTGTACATGTCCTATCGGCTGCACCACCTAGCTCAAGCAAGATCCCATGATCCGATATGCCTACATACTACTGCTTAGGCCTCTCTGGAATCTGATACTGGCACTGTCACTGCTGTGACTCTGCCACTGGTTATGTTGCAGTCTTGGCAGTGGTGGTTTGTCTAGGCTTAACATCTCGCACCCTATATTTACTACGACAAGCACAAAATAGGCTTATGTGTTTAGGCCTAGACCGGTTTTATAATTGGCCTTTTCCTGCCTTTAATAGGGCGCAAACACTCAAGTAAAACCTGCCTCGCTTTTGTTACCCTACTTTGTACTCACATAATTGAGGCACTTTGTGTTGACTATTTGACAATGGCGTCACACTTGTTCAAATCCAAATACGGAAGGTCTATAATTCATATAGACCTGATATTTTATGTACCGGTAATACAATAAAATAAAAAATTGTGTTAGACCAACCTGGGTAATATTTTATTAGATACAACCTACCCAACTAACAAGGAAATAATTAAATGCTAAGGCCTAGGCCAATGTTTTTTATGTAGGCTATAGCTAGCCTAATCAAATTTAGAATGAAAAGGAAAATTGGGTTTTGCAACTTGCAGCTAGTCGCCCACATAAATAAAAGTATAGACATCAGACTTTATTAGGCCTAGCCTTCTCCATTACAAACTGAATAAAGCAACTCATTTTAAGGCATGCTATAAGTTGTGACAATTTCCCTAGAGCTACACTTTTGGGAACTTAGAACTTGCCCTAGTAAAAATGAATAAATCTACACGAGAGGTCAAGATCTTTTGGGTTTTTTGTTTATAATTGCCGCATTCACTCATGTTATTCAATAGAAATTAATTTAGTCCTCATCATTTTTGTAGTATTGATGGTTTTTATCAGCACGAGTAGTGTGTAGGCCTAGCCTACAGTCCACGACTAAAGTAAGACCCCTTGAAAGTATTGATTAATGTTACGGACAACTTGACCAAGGCTTAAACCACCTATATGCTACAGGTTCAACTACTGAATACCTAAACAATACACCTTAAACTTGTATCTCAAATATTTCAAAATTGGATTGGACTCATTTTAACCAGGCAAAGTCAGATAAATCAGGATCCTTTGAATACAGTCATTATTTGGGACACAAGGTAGGCCTACAGACATAAAGATCTATGTATCTTAAAGTGCTTGTTCCGATTTACGTGTATTGTTTTTCTTCTGAAAGCCTGACACAACACTCCCCAGCCAATATTTGGGAAACAACTTACTCGTTTTTACGGTAGAAGCTCTAATGCATTTTGCAAGGCCTATTCCACTCCAATGCTAATCTGGTTAACCAAAACGGCAGGCATCTTATTTTGATATTTCTATTCATTTTTAAATGAGATCTGAAACTTGATTTTGTTAAGCCTGTAGAATATTGTGTAAATAAAAAAGACCATGCTCCAGAGCATGAGTGGTGTCCAATCTCACACTGGCCACTAAATCCACACGGCGGGCGTGTGTGGTATTTTGAATTTTGGGTCAATCCATGGACAAGTTGGTTTGAATGAGGGCGCGTAGGGCCCAGTGATCTCAGATTTTTTTTTTTAGGATTTAGTTTTTGATTTTGGGTTTGCATATTTAATGATGCATCGTGTTGATGAGTGAACGGTTGTAAAAGTACAATTCCAGATAAATAAGTTTGATTTTGATGTCTTTGAGCCTACTGTGTCCTGAATCGGAAGACAGAACGCGAAACTGTGATGACAATTCTACTGTAGGCCTATGATTGATCACATAGGTCCTGCTCAAAATGTTGTGGTAGCCACCAAAAAAGCCATTTCAGCATATTTCATTAATGTTCATTATCATTTCATTCAATTCAGTCTGGTGTATAATGCCTATCAGAACAATTTGAATATTAACTAAAATTGAAAATTGAAATACATATTTTGAAATGGTTGGCATTTATATTGTCCTATTTTTTAAGATCCACAACCGTCTCACTAGGCTTTAAGACCTATCATTGCTTAAAAAAAATGGAAATTTGGCAAAAAGCTTCAAACCTTGAAGGGTACGTCTGTAGAATTCTCATAAGTTACCTTTTTCCACTAAAATTGACAGAAAAGGAAGAAACCGCGTGTTCCAAGATACTAATTCTCCATTCATTACTGTTTGTAGTAAGTGTCCGTTCGGACAATGACTAAAATCTCCGTCCTGTCCTTATTAGGTTTTGCTTCTGGTCTTATCATTTGCAGGGTATTTTATGATACCTGTACTTGTTACATCCATCCAAAATCCCATTTTTGATGATTTTTTTTTCGATTTGCTGAATTAGCCAATCCTGATAGTGTCTTTAAGGCTATCTTTGTCCCGGGACTTAGATTACCAAAGTGATCAATTATATGTGCTACCTCGGGCTTTAAAAAGATGTTTGTCCTATTTTGGTGGACCAATATTAACGGGGGTGGCCTGATTTCATTATATACAATGACTCTACTGCAACCCCCCAACTGTGAAGTTTCACGCCGGATATTTCAATTCGTTTTGATATAAGCCTAAAAATGTGATTTTGTAAGCTATTCACGATTGGGCCATAGGTTGTGGCAACCGTTACAGAGCGGACTATTCCTTATATTGGAATGCTGACTGCAATAGCGGTAAGCGATTTATTCCGTAAATGTTATCAAGGTGTATACTAGAGTGTTATAAAGGTGTATACTAGAGTGCGGGCCTGA
>JAMKCH010049304.1:0-10094 GCA_023653785.1 Ophioderma brevispina | reverse complement strand
AACATCCAATTTTATCATTGTCATGTTTTGGATACTATATTTTCACACACTTGGCCTCCTCAAAACATGATATGAGAAAAATCGGACTAGCTGTTAGAATAGTGGAAGCAAAAAAGTGTACCATACCAAATAGGTCCATAGGATATTGTGTTTCAATTAATGTGGTCAAACACATTTGGAGACACTTGTATTCGTAACATCAAAAGGAAACATTTCCTGGACCCTAAATTTCATTAGGGTAATGAGAAAAACTTTCTTCTTATACTGGTACCAATTTATTTTTTTTTTTGAGGGGGGAGGTTGTCGATCAAGTCATCCACTTTTAATTGATTGATGGGTAAAAGAGTACGAGTCCAAATGCAGGGTTAACATTTTTACCACACAAACACACACACACACACAGATACACATTTACTTCCAAACTAGACAACACACACAAACAAAAATTGACACGGTTTACTACTTACCTTCTGCATTTTAAGACCCATAGAGCGCTGTACCCTGATTATTGCATAGAGAGCGGGTGCAGCATAAATTCCTAGAATTGGACCGGGATTAGAGTACCAAAACATCTGACGACGGAATGACGTTATTACTGCTCCCATGAGAATGATGGCGACTAGACCTGCTAGCCATGAAAGGAATATAACAACCAAGGCTTGCATAACACTGAAAATATATGGCTTGCCATAGAAACCTGAGTGGGAAAAAAAATTGAGTTGAGATGCAAAATGTTTCAATTCATTGTAGAGAGAGTACCAGTTACAAAAATTATACCTTTATTCTCAAAATGCTAACTGCAGAGATGTAACAGAGGAGTAGTCCCATTTCCTGAAAATCCAAAGTTTGAACTGCCGGGAAGGCCAAATTTTAGCATAGCATCCAGTGAAGCTCAAGGGAACGTATTTTCTTATGTGATTTTAGGATACAAGACCCCATCGCTAAAATAAATTGTTACTTAAATGGGTTTTTGATGCAGTTTTATCTTTATCATTAACACTTTGATCTCAGAAATGGAGAAAAAAAAAATTTTTTGTTACATTTCCGGATTTTTTTATTTATGGCCAAAAAACCCGGAAATTTCCGGAAAAGTTACATCTCTGGTAAATAACCATAAGTTGCAAGTACTCACAGCTGTGGGCCCCTATATGAATTGCCTAAATTTTGTCAACTTTATTAGGTAGAGGAATACAAGAGCTATCACCCCTGTAAAAATTCAGAAAAATTCATGGCAGGAATCGTGCCACTTAGGCATACAACTGAAGGTCATCACTTGTATGTTTTAACACTCTCTATCGCCCAGCCTGCATAGAAATGAGTAGAACCAGATATTTATGAAAAATCATGTTTGCCGCATTTCAAGAGCCACCGACTCAAGGAAAAATAAACTTAGAATTATTCTAATACACGGCAGCACACGGATGTATCACATGGCAGCTATTGCACAAACAACCTTCTTGCACTCACATGATGAGATGAGACTTTCAAAAAGTTGTATTCTGTCAGTTGGTGTGATGCAACGAGCTTGAATAAATTAGAGCGCACTGCTCAGCAAGAAAATGAAGCCGACTCAGCGAGCCATGACGTCACACTTACATCGTCTGCATCACGATCTGATTTTATGAAAGCCGGCGTTGTGACCACTGGATATCGGTGAATTAAACTACCATTTTACATGACACTAACCTTACAGAAAGGTAGCGGAATATCGTCGGAACAAAAAATAGGCGAGGCTTTTATGTCGAAATTGCCGCAAAAGGTGGAATTTTTGATCGACAGCCTTGACGCTGCTGTCTTCTGCTGCCAGGTCATCGCCATCTTTAAATTTCAACGTTGCCGTTTGCTAACACATTACCAGCAATCGTACACTAAAATCCCCTTCCGAAGTGTCAAGTAACAAGAAAAACTGAGAGTCCACGTATGATTTGGCGGGCTTGATAAGATTAACTAAACAATTCTTTGAGTTTTAGCGTGTTTCAGACATTGTTGTTTCGTTACATAACTGAAGTATTGACCACAAAGCAAAAAATCCCTGAATTCAGCAAATTCATTCAGGAAAGTGTTCTCTATTTTGGTGCCCAAAAACTGGCTTCATGGGCACCAAAAATTGGCAACACTTTCCTGAATGAATTTAATTGATTTAGGCTTGTTGTCCGCTTCATTCATTTCGATGAAAACATGGTAATGTGAGGATTGTTTATTGAAATTTTAATAAAAATATATATTATTTACATAACCACGATTTCCTGTGAACAAATAAGTACATTTTTCTAAAACTAATAGTCACTTTGGTGACGTTTTCTATTTTGACTTTATTTCAGAGCACGAGGTTAGGTTAGTTTGTAAACAAACTGGCAATAACCCTGCCAACAGTCGGCGCTCTAATTTATTCAAGCTCGTTGGTGTGATGTCACAAATTGGAATTCTCTGGCATGATTGGTCAACTATGGCTGTTACACGTTACTCCCGGCATGAAAGATTACCGTTGGAATGAATGATGAAGTCAACAAAATCACGCTTTGCAGCAAAATTACTCACTGAAATGACTTCTTTGTACATAAATCTCATCAAGAATGGTTTCCTGCAGCTGTCTCAAGAAAATATCTTTAGATCAGATCAAAAATTGAAAAAACAAGAAAACTTCCAGCACTCAATAGACTATCCATAATAAGTTTCACCCCAGTTCCAGGGAGTGGGTGTGCCAAATTCAACATCCGCGACTGACAGAATACTGAACCATATACCTGTTTTTCTTCTGAGCCACACATTCCCAAAGTAGATACAACAAAACACATGTCAGGTAGCCTGATTGGTGCGTTAGAGTGAGGCAGACAAGGGCCCGATGACATCAAAGAATTACTAACTTTGCCATCGTACTCATCCGCCTGCTCGTTCTCATTGTATCGATGACAGCAGAGTGGCAACGACAGAAGGAAGGATGTTGTACCTGGAGTCAGAAGAGTATGCACAAGTTGATGTTAACACTATTAAAGAAACCAGGGGCATAGTCAGGTTTTAGTGTATTATTTTGTAAGTATTATTATGTTTTGGTACGGTGTGGGTGGGGTTAGGCGCAGAACTACTTTAAGTGGACATTTTGTAGTTTGCAGTTAAGATTAAAAAGGGACCTGCCTCCCCCCTCTCCAAATTACCCATATAAAAAGCTTATTGGTTGATTTGATTTGATTATCCTTGTCCTAAACAAGTTCACCGGGTTTTCACCTGCTTGAGATTAAAGTACCTAGAAACCTGTGTTGCAGTCAGCTACATAACAGAGTACATACAAAATAGTGATTCTAATATATTCAACTAGGTCACATAGATTACAAGTAACAACTTAAATCACTGTTGTACCCTACTGAACAAAAGAACTGTTCTTGGGACTTGTCTATTTAAGAATTCCACAGCCGATTTGAACCCCGCAAATTGTCTTTATTTTTAAAGCAATTTTAAGCAATTGGCAACACAATTGTTGGCCCACTGATATTATCAGGGGAACTGTAGTGTAAAGTGGTGCGCTTACCTGAATAAACTTGTAAACTTTTTGCACCCAAGTACTTTAGTTAGGGCAGGGATATCCAGAAAATTGGATGGAACACTTGCAACACCCCCTTAATGGCCCCCATCTTGGTTTCAAGGTTATACAGGGTGCAAAAATTTAAAATGTTCGTAATGTGTTTAAAAACACACCATGGTGTTTGTCTGGGTCACAAGGATTCCAAAAAGGTTCGTTTACAACTATCTATGGCTTTAATAAGTTTCCGGAGTTATGGTGGGGTAAAAACTTGTAACAATGGTGCCAAAGTAAAGTCATTTGGTGTGTACCTGTGTCAAAGTTTGCTTTGATTCCGTTCTAATATGTTGTGCACATTGTTTCCCTAGCTAAAGGATTGAAATAAGGAATAGTTTGCCTTTCTGTTTTATGCCTTAGTTTTCACGTATCCAACAAAATGGTCACAGGTCAATAGAATCGCCATAGCTGACAATAGCTGTTGATTTATATATTCCGCCATTTTGGTTAATAACCAGACACCGTCAGCATCAAAACTATTCCCTATTTCATTCTAGAGCTAACCCAACTTTTGAACCACATTTGACAACAAAAATGGAGCACTTTTAATTTTTGACCCCTGTACAAACCCCAATTGACTTTTTGACCATTTTTTTTACAAGTTTTTACCCCATATTTCCTAACTAATAAGTCACAGGTAGATACAACTATACCTTTTTTTTGGAATCCTTGTAACCAGACAGACATTATGGTGTGGCTTTCAACACAATCCGGGACATTTTAAAAATTTTAACCCATTTGTAACCCTTGTAAATCCAAGCTGGGGCCATGAAAGGGGTGTGGCAGTGCTCCATCATTTTTTTGTGATTTAGGTAAAATCTTGTGTAAAAAATTCACAATTTTATCCGGATTTGCACACTCACATAAAGATCTGTTCAATACAGTCCCCCACTATATAAGTAGGACTGCTAACTAGCTATTAGCCCCCTCTCAAAAATCAGAAAATCCATTGCGTGAAGCATTGCCATATAGGCCTACAAAGGTCATATTTGGTATTTATCTCACCTTCTAGCTATGGCATAGTCTATTTTCCCATAGAAAGACGTGTAAAAAAACTGAAACTCGATTTTTATGAAACATCCTATTTGCCCGCCATGAATTTCATCAAATTTACACCGAACTGTAGTTTATGGCATAATCCTTAACTACTCCAAATTAGTTGTCAAAAGTGGTGTTGCCGTGTTTTGGTCAAGATAATGAGACTTTCAAACGCGTGGTGGTGTAGCTGGCGCGCCTTCTGTTGCTCTTCTGAGGCTTTCACATTCATGAGAGCTTAGTCCCATACAGCAGTAGAATCTAGTATAAATGGGCTGAATTAATTTTGATTAGCTATGGTCATGTTCATGATCAATGCATGTTTGTCACAATGCACTGTCTGTTGGTACCCATTCAATGATCACATGACCTGTGTAGCCCCCTGTTGACCCTTACAATTACTTCACATAAATGAGAGCTAGTGCCCAGACAGCATTAGAAATCTAGTATAAATGAAATGGGCTGAATTAATTTGGATTAGCTATGGTCCATGTCCCATGATCAATGCATGATTGTCACATGCACTGTAATGTGGTTACCCATGCCATTGATCACAGGACCGTGGAAGCCCCCCCGTGGGCCCTTTCAATAAGATAACCTTCACATAATGAGAGCTATTCCCCAGTCGATGGAATATAGTATAATGGGCTGATTTCATATGGATTAGCTATGGTCATGTCATGATCAATGCATGGTTGTCACATGCACGGTATGTGGTACCCATGCATTGATCACATGACCTGTGTAGCCCCCCTGTTGCCCTTTCAATACCTTCACATAAATGAGAGCTAGTCCAGACAGCAGTAGAATCTAGTATAAATGGGCGGAATTAATTTGGATTAGCTATGGTCAGGTCATGATCAATGCATGATTGTCACATGCACTGTATGTGGTACCCACGCATTGATCACATGGACTGTGTAGGCCCCTTTGTTGCTCTTTCAGTCTTTCAATACCTTCACATAAATGAGAGCTAGTCCAGAGTGTAGTGGAATGTAGTATAATTAAAGAATAATTTTAGTTGCTATTTTTTATATTAAAGTGATTCCACTTCGGCACATATTTGTGATTGTCATGGTCAATGTCCAATGACCTTTGACACTTGCCCTAAGGGCTAAATTAAAGACCAAAGTTTCCTGTTTTCTAAAGCACCAATTCTGTTGTTCTTTTCTGTTTCTAATGAGAGAGAGCTATAATTTATGTTTAAAGGAAACACTTAAATGTGCTTAAACTAAAAAATAAAAAATGCCAACAACAATGTATTTATCTGAAACAAACACCAAAATAAAACAGCTTGCATGTCTTCCAAGTGTGCCAAATTTGTTGGTACATGTAGATATGCATGAAAGTGGTGATAATGAAGCCTACTACGATATAATTTGTGTCCAGAATTGAGGCGATTTTAATGCATTTTGATACTAAAATTAGAGGTAGGATGAATTTATCATAACTGGAAAAAAGTCACATTTTTTAGGACATTGATGTTTCTCCAAATCTGTGTTCTAAACTCAGAATTCAGTGAAATTTCTCTTTTTTCCATAAAACTTTGGTCTTCAGTCCAAATGGTGATAGAATCTTGTCAGAGGTGCATTGAGTCCATCCCACAATGCTCCAGTTTTGGGAAATTTCACCTTAATAAGGTCATGTGATCTCATAAAAATCCTACAAAAAGACTTTTACACTCCTTTTAGCAAAGCGCTGGTATTTAACCCTAACGCCCTAGGGGGTAAGTATCTTTACCAGTACTAACCCCAAAATATGCAAAATTTGCGATTTGTTTTTGAGTACTATACACCAAAATATGCAAAATTTGCTATTTGGTTTTGAGTACTATACCCCAAAATTCACCAATATATCAAACTCGGTAAATATACCAAGTACTAAACACCCAAAATCCTCAAATGGTGACAAGATTTGAGGATTTTTGGGGTTTTGGTGGCGTTAGGGGGAATTTTTATCATGATCATGAAATGCGTTGTGGTCCTTATAAACTTCTTAACACTTTTTATCCCAAAGTATTTACATGCATATAATACAGAGCAGTATAGACACATTGCATTGAATTATGGGATTAGTTCAAAACACCCTCCAGAATATAGTATAGTTTAAAATCTTCTCACCAGCTCTCTGTATACAACCGGGCTGAATACTTTCCAGGTTATCATATTTTGTATGGTAAACATATCCATTGCTCACAAATGCAATATCAATTCCTACAGGAAAGAAATAATAGTAACAATAACTAAACAAACAATATTCAAAATCATAATATTTCCAAGGCAGTTCTCAAACCACAAGTGTCACCTTGTTGCGTGATCATTTGCTTTATGATGAAGTTTGGCATTGATGATTAGAAAGAGAACAAATGCACTGGAGAGAAAACAAAATGATCAAGTTTGAAGTAAATCGGGCATAGCATTTAGCCGGCAGAGCATTTTAAAAAAGTTAACTGAAATGTCTGAAAAATTTGCAAATAAGCTACTTAAAATTCATGAATATGCAAAGAATGCAGCCAAAAGCTACACATGATATTGTGGCACCTCACTCTATCACCCTATCAAGTTTGGTGTAAATCGGGCATAGCGTTTAGCCTGCAGGGCATTTTAAAAAAGGTTAACCAAGTCATATGGACGGACGAACGGACGGACATACATATGGACACACAGAATTTGGATTAGTATGTACCTGCATGAACATTCGTTCAGGCGACACAAAAACTGAGATAAATTAGCATAATGACTGCTGATGGTGTCAAATACCTACCCGAAGTGACTGGAGAATATGGGCCTACTATTTCCCTCAGATAGTAGTGCTATAGTAATAGTATCCCCCATTTTGTGATAAAAATATTAATAACAATTATTTCTCCATTTTACTTGAGGATTTCTAACAGGAAAAGTACTTAATTTCATCATGCAAGAGAAAAAGAGAATTCCCCTAATGCTATATTGAGATCAGGCCAGGGGTTGTTTACAAGTCAGAGATTGAGCTTAGTACTATAAATAGCGTGGGATTTTTCCATTTGTGGGTTGCAAAACAAAGGTTGCAAAATAAGCACATCCAAAAAAGTAACATACCACCCCTGAAATATCTGTCAAGTTCAAACAATACATCGTATTATACATTATGGGAAAAAATTGGAAGCTGTGTTTATTTATACGTATTTTGACACCTCATTTGTGGCGATCGATTGAGAATTGTTGAAGTTATGCCCACTTGACCAAACACACCCCAGGATTTAAAAGTTGCAGTCAAACCTATAGTAGAGAAGGAGAATTAGTCATGCAGAGGAAGGAGGATTGCACTAATTTCAATCTGTAAACAATTATGATTGTCAAGAGGTTTATGGTCCCAAAAGTGGACATTTGCAACAGACTTTAGGTGGTAACACTTGGATTATTGTACTGGGGAATAATAGTGTCGTCGAGCGCCAACCCCGTCGTTTGGAACTGCTGGACAGTTACCTTCAGGACTGCTCCGAAAAGGGAACTTCTGAAGAAGATTCCCATGGATTTACAGTATGGAATATATATGCTGCATGCTGTCATATTGGAGACTTCACTGTGATGACATATCATTGAACTGCAACGCTTCTAGCTGGACATTATTAAAACTAGAATTTCGCGGTTCTCGGCTTTCGCGCTCGCTATATTCAAAGAATATAAGCTGTGGGCCGCCCCATGACCTTTGACCCTGGCACATGACCTTTGACCTCATCAACATATGAGGGATCGCATGGTGCACCTATGACACAAGTTTGGTTCCAATTGAACTTCAAGTTTTCAATTTAGGTCAATTTTACATTTTTAGCCCATTTTTCAACTTGACCTCACTTGACCTTTGACCTTTCAACATGACCTTTGACCTCACCAACCTATAACAGAAGTTTGGTTCCAATTGAAGTTCAACTTTTCAATTGAGGTCAATTTAAAAAAACTTAACAATTTAGTGACACACACATACATCCACACACCCTCACACACATACATCCACACATACACACACACTTTTATTTATTATTTATTACAATTTAGAGGACCGAGACCTCAGAGGTATACCCAACAGTGGTTAACCACTCTACTAGGGGTATCCCTCAAAACTGACCAGAACGGCTTGGGACAATCAGGGGGTAACCACCCTACTCTTCTCGAAACTGACTGTGATATACATGTACAGGTATGACTCTCTGTACATGGGACCGACGGCTTAACGTCCCCTCCGAAGGACGGGATATTCTCGTGGTTCATTTGCCCAAGTCCAAATGAACCACGGGGAGAGCGGAATTCTAGTTTTAATCAATAGTTCTTATACAAATTAAATCCAGAATTTAGTACCCGATTAAATCCAAGCTAGTGGCCCTATCGGGGTTTGAACCGGGGACCTCCTGCACCAAAGGCGAATATCCTAACCAGTGGGCCACGCTCTCCACACATACACACGCACAACGGATTGCTAAGTGGTCCTGCCAGCTATAGCTGGCGGCCCACAAAAAGTATCAGTAATAATAAGGTTATGATTGACATACATTATTTATAATTGCCATTGTAATTGTGTTTTGGACAATTCCAAATTCTTGAACCAACCAATTTGTCAAAAAATCACAATAAAGCAGTGTTATTATTATAAAATTCAGATCATTTGGCCACAAGGCTCATTTGTTTGTGTTTAAAGGCTATTTCTGACCTTGGCGTCCCTGAGACGTCGTAACAGTAGGCCCTTGATCTTCAGTCACCAAGGGGAGGTAGAGCAGTCACTATTTGTTTTATATAGCACATAAAATATTATCTTCTAGCATTACTAACTCATTTAAAGAGTAAGCACAAAATATATCTGCCGGTGAGTGCATGAAGTGGCACAGTGGAAATGGGGAATATCAAAAGACGAGGAAGTGTAAGGCGAGGAAGGAGAAAGTGGAACAAGGGAGAAAGAAGGGAGGAAATTTTAATTGACACTGATCATATTGATATCCTCTCATTCAATCTCATTGCTTTCACCTGATGAGCACCTTACCTGGTATATTTCCAAAATCACGGAAGATCCTGAAGTCCGTGTCTGATGGGATCAGATTAGCCTGGAAGATTTCTTGGGCAACTACTGCAGCAAATGGGTGAGGTGCATATTCACTGTAGGCCTTCACTAGCCAAGGGTGTTCAGGACCTGAGGAAATTAGATGACAAATATTGCTTCAATATTATATTACTTTACCATATAACCCTACAGACAAAATGCCCTGTAGGCACTCATAGGCAAAAATGGAATCAGCCTATACTCTCTGCCAGAATTGTTCAGAGTTATTTACCGTGTGTGCGTCAACACAGAAGTGAATGCCGATTGGCTTGTTTGAGTAGGTTGGCCTCCCCATTGGTCAATCACGCATGAGGCTACCCATAGTCTCCGCCCCTTTTATGCAGATATTGCAGCGCGCGCGTTGCCGACCTCTGAACAATTCTGACAGCAACTGTAGTAGGCAAGCAAAGGCAACCATACC
>JAMKCH010049303.1:0-71214 GCA_023653785.1 Ophioderma brevispina | reverse complement strand
CTAATGTATTCAAGTGCAGCCCAATCAATTTGCATCTGACCTAAATAAATTGGCTTTTGCAAGCAGGCAGTGATTTAGGACGGACATTGACCTATTGGGTTTTGAGTGATGTGTAGCAGTCGGCAGCAACCATTTGTCAGGGTGAACCCCAAAGTTTTCTTTGAACCACTAAAGCTGCTTTTGGGGGCGGTTTCTTAGGAGGTTTGAAGTGTCTTAAGATGGGAATAATATACCAGGAATTGAGATTTAGAAGCACTCAACCTCCTCCTTTTCTGGTTCTTCTTTTTCTTTTATATTTGATGATACACCAGTCGCCATTAAAGTACATTTGTGATCCTAGCACATTTAGTTTATTGTTGAATTGTTCATTGCATATTCCTGAGAAAAGGGTATTTCAAAAAATTACATTTGATTCTGCTGTTGCATTTTGAAGCAACTGTTATATCATCATAGTCCACACTGTAGTTTCCAGAGAGAAAATACAAAATTACAAATTCTTCCGAGTTGAACGAATCTGCATGTAAGACTACACACACATTGTGCACTTAGTCCAATGGTTCAGTGACATAAAATTTTACTCTTTTTTTTTTTTTGTTGTGTTAAAGTGGAGGATGAGGCTGTGGACCACCACAATGGATCGCCAGGAACATGATTCCTGAGATGACGGGCTTTAAGTGAGCTATCTGTATCGTAGAGAAAATACTACACAACACTCCCTAGTTGGAGTCAGACTTTATGAAAGAAATGACCATGGGTATGTCCTTTAAAGGTCCATGGCCCGCCCGATCGTAATAGCCTCCTCCCCATAAGCTCAGAGATTTTTTGTCAACAAAAAGTTGTGGTCAACATATCCAGAAAGTGGTCAAATTTTTGGTATCAGAATAAGCTACTATTTTCTCATTGTCCCTGTGCAATCTTAGAGCCAAACGGATATTGGTTGATGTTATGAGCAAACATGTGCCCATTATGGTAGACCAACATTAATTTTTACACAGGACTCTATGGAGCTTACCAAAACAGTTTTTAGCTTCACAGCAAAACGGCATTGAACTATCGGGGCGGAACTTTACAGATCGGTTTCGGGTGGGGCCACCAATCTATCAAGATGAAAACAATATATCTTTAGAAAGCCATCTCACAAACTACTGACCGAAGATGCTGGTTTGACTCATTGAATGATTTTCATTATGATTCCAAATCCCGTACTGAAATATCATAATTTTGAAAAAAATGGAAACATTTTGAAACGCTGAGCAACTCAGGGTGCCTGAAGGGTCTGCAGAGGGTTCTGAGTGACTTTGTGGCTTTGGCGATGACACAGCAGATCGGTGTCATGTCACAAGATGTGGGTCACCACTGTTAATTTTTTTTTTCAGCCTCAATTCATTCATTTGGGGGAAAGTCATTTAGCCCATAGGCCTCTGGAAAGGAAATGCACGTTTTGTTTTTAACAAGCAGTGAGAAGTGAGAATCTTTAAAAGAATCAAATCAACCTGATGAAGTTTCCTACTTTCTTACTTTGACAATTGACAGGAATGTTGGGAGACAGCATGCAAAACTAATGCGAAGCAGGTCAACCTTGCTGGCCTTTTATTCCGGTATGCGTACCAACCTACTACCTACCCAATGAGACACTAGTTCAAGGAAAAGAAATCAATAGTGTTATGGAAAAGCTCATATTGCATTATTGCCAAATATTTTGAAACAAAACCTAAGCATCTCAACAATACGCATTCCGGAATTAGAGGCCACATTAATGATTTGTGCCACCAAACTAACAATATATTCCCACTTAGGCGGCCCGGTTAACATATCAGCTGGATTTCTGAAGTCAACTTTAACTTTTTGCTCTTCACAAAGGGAATACATTCCCTCTGTGAACCATTAAGCTGACATTGTCACTCCTTACCATGGTTCTGCATTTAATTATAACAAACATTTTTATCTGATCAAATGACCTTGACCCCATACCTATAAAATTTCACACGATACTTAAATCTGTTTTATTGCAAGAGCTAACAATTAGTAAGCCGTACTAGAACACATTGTAAAATTAATATTGGTTGACCCAAAGTGGGGCACTGTTTTTTGTTCTAACATCCAAACCAACACATCTTTAAGCCCTAAATTGGCATGGTGTAAATGAGAAAAAGTAGTATACTTCCATCAGATAACAAATTCTTGACCACTTCATAAAATCCTGGTCTGGGGATGCGGGAAATAGACGATGGATCTTCAAGAGTTACTAAAAAAAATATCCAACCTGGGAAAAAATGACACTTTGTCTGTTTTTTTAGCCTGTTCATTCTCACCCACACATCAATGACAAATTATCTTGTTGCCACAATTGATACAAATTGAAATAATATTTGTCTCAAACGTATGAAATGGGGCAATTTAAACTCAAACACCCACAGATATTAATTGCTACATTACTCAAAATTGAAATGGGACATATGAAATTAAAATATATTCGGTTACTGCCAAGAAAATGGAACTTGACTTTGAAAGGAATATATGCATTGCAATCCAAATGATGATCACAGGTTACCACTTTCGACATTACATGCACATCATACAACATCACATGTCAATTCCTGAAATCATGGAGGTACACCAATTATATTAACCCTGTTTTAGGTCTTGGACAATGTACAATTTGAAATGCCAGTAGCTAAGTCTCTCGGCTTAGGTCACTTAAATTTTAACAATAGGGATCACAGGGTTATTCCAACACTCATACTGAATCAAGAAATGCCAGTGAATTGGGATTTAGAGAAGTATAAGTATAGTTTTTAGCCTCTGTCATATGTCTATCGTGTCATATTACACAGGCCCACCGCATTTATTTTGAACAAAAACCAGGCGCAGCCAATTTGTTTTATTGCCAAAAATAGTGCTGTAGCCCATGTGATATGAAGAACGAGAGACACCACAGTAGGACTGAAAAAACAATACCTGTAGTTCTCATTTCTTAACACTTTTATCCCCCAAAAATAACAAGCTGTTAGCAAGATAGTACTAAAATGATGGTAGAATTTTATCTAACAAACTAACCTAGCTTTTAAATCATCAGTCCATTGTTACTCTGCGTATTGGAGTGCACTGAGAGTGCGTATGCGTATTGTGGTTGACGCGTACGCACTGATCACGTGAATCATTTCACATTTGCGTACCTGCATGCGTGCATGTGTGCTATTTAAATCTATTTAATTAACCTCATACCAGTGACCCAAAGAGTGCATATTTTATGATTTTCATATGTCCGTACTCTAATCATTCCATAGTTTTCATTTTGACAAGAACTTACCCATCATGGATTGAAGGGTGTCATGTATAAACATTACTCCGCACAAAACAGCCACCCAGCATAGTACCTGATTTTGTTTATTCTTAGTGTTAGACATCCCAACTACGACAGGCCTGCTTCACTGTAGATGAACCATGAGCTTTGAAAGTACACATGCCTATCAATGGACATCTTTCATAATCACCATGCACAACACATGGTCATCACATGCACATCACAAGAAACATCATAGGGCTATCACATCCACATAACATCCCAATATATAGTCTGTTCACTATGATCAAGGCACCAAGCATTTCCAAAGAATTCAGAGTTAATAAACCAGAAGGTCAAGATCCAATTCCAGATTTAGGTAAACACAGGGGGGCATGGCAATGGGCTCATTTTTAAGAAGATGAAATGTCACCTTTGATGATTCAAAAAGAATTTAAGGACAAAGGAAAAAGTTCCCTCTTATATGAAATACCTATAAAAACAATCATAACAAGAAGGTCAAGTGTTCACCCTTGACTCTAAACCAAAAACCCAAAATTAATCAAAACAGACATATGCATGCCATAATAATGAAACTTAATCAAACAAACTCACGTAAACTATACACGGTCTAACTAATAAGCAAAAAAGGAGAACACTAGTGCAATACAAAAAATATAAAAATCATGGCAATTAAAAAAAAATGGACCAAGATTTTGTGACACCCCCAAGGTCAAATTTGCCTTACACATCCCCAAGGTGTGACCTGGCAAAGCCTTTTGCGGAAAATATGAAGGAGACATTGACACCGCCAAGAGGTAATGTCAGGCTGTAAGTAGGTCATTCCATAAATTTGTGTTCAATAATCTTTGTCCGTTCCTATCCCTGCAACGGCGTTCCTGTCAGGCGGCAGCTAAACGACTGGCTGGCGATTGACTCGAATTGACGGCCGTCGTCATGACCTGAGAGTTTTGCAGACTATGAATTTTAGAAAAGGGTAGAAATAGTCCTGGAGTGAGATTCAAGAACAAAGAGGGGTGGTGAATCATGGGGATACGGTTAATTTTTAAGCCTTGTGACACTTGAGGGAATAAGAAGGATTTTTCAAGGCTGTGTTGTGTTCACTTAAGTCTGGCTCAGATGTGTAGGAGGCTAAGAAGATCACTGCTCTATTTGAGAAAGCATCTATATATTAAACCTACCGGTCTGTCATATCTATAAATGCTCACTCAAAAATTCCTTAATTTGTTTCAGGTAGCTTAAGTGTCCCCCAAAGGTTATAAAAATTTCTAAGCCTCATTGTCTTCCAAAGTCAGCATAATTTAAACAATCATTGATTTATTTTTCAAGAAATGGCTATTTCCCCTCCGCACATCAGTTGGTGCAACAACATTTTTCATCTAACCACCTTTAGATTGGCAAAAATAACACTTCAAATTACTCTGACACCCCCTCATTTTGACACTGATTTTAACTCTTCCCTCCCACTACAACACTTTGAGCTTACTCCTATCCGTGTTCATAGGTGGGGGGGGGAGCTTCATATCTATCTGTGGCAGTGCAAAGGAACAATAACAGTTATGTAAAGCTAGTTGAAGTCCAGATGTTTGTTTGAGAGTCTCATGTATTATGACAAAAAGAGAATAAAAGATAAAAATATCAACGGCGACCACATTTTGAACAACTGATTTGGAGTTTTATACCAGTTATCTACAATCCTGTGGAAAATTTGATGAAATTTCATTGCGGGCACTATCATTTTTCATAAAAAAGCTAGGTTTTTACTGTCTTTCTAGGGAATAGGCATATAGTAGAGGGCGCGATAACATACAATTATTGCAACCTTTGTAGGCCCTTATGGCAAGATTCCCGCAATGACTTTTTCTGATTTTTGAGGGGGGTACTAGCTCTTTCATGTCCCTACTTAGATCAGTTGTACAAAATTGTGTAGCCATTGTTTAAAATTGCTCAAAAAATAAAAGGGACCAATTTGCTGGGGTCAAACAGCTGTGGATATAATTGAGATTACCAAGCAATAAATCACAACAGTGTTTATATTTTTTTATTTGACCTCCAGCAATTTATTTCAGTCACAATGCTCCAGTAATATATATTAATCGGTCAGGCTCACATGCAAGGCATGGATATTTATTTTAATCCACGTAAGTCTTTGACATATAAACTGGTAGTAAACATGCTGGACTAGGGTGATCTTTTTTTAAAGAAAACCCCAAAATGTATTGCTGTTTGGAAAACACATTCGCAGCCGGTTGAATTACAACTACATAATAAACAAGTGGATGGCTATAATTATAGCAGAGTGGTGTTTCCATGAAACGGTGCCTCTTTCAATGTGTTCATTAGCTATTCCCAGAATTTGCACCATCTTGACTAATGATGGATTTTGTTCGAAAATAGATGTGATTTTTTATAGCATCATAGGCCTCACGGAAAGCAATAGGAATTGAAGCTAATTAATTTGGGCTACAATTTACATGTAAGTTTACAAGAATTGAAGTGGCCTGCCCCATTTTTAATGGGACTTCTCAACTGAGTCAGGGTCAAGGTGCTGAATTTCAGTGCCATCTAAGGATAGTGGAGCAGGGATTTTGCTTTCCTTCAAAAATTAAATGTGTAACACGAGATTTTTGAAGCACCGTCCAAATAATGTGTCATAATAAGTAATTTCATTCATGAGATTAGACACTCAATAGATTTCTTACCTTGTTTCTGGCTACAGAGAGAAAAATGCGCGATTTTGAATTGCATATATTTCAATGTAAACAAGCTATTTCGTATTTGTCTCCTATTCTCATTTTTGTAGCCAAAGAAACATTTCTCAGCTCAGGGGGGTATGGGGTCTGACTTTGGTAATAAATTGTTCCTTTACGAAAATGAGATAGTGCATGGCTTAATTTGTGATTGTAAGCTACAAAATGCTTTTTATTCGATCGCATCAGTCACTTGTTCGGTTCCCCCGAGATATGGCTTGATCAAAGTGAAGCAGTGTACGCTAAATTTTTCCAAAAACGCATAGTCTCCTATACTTTATCATGTGAAAAATTAAATGGGTTATATTTTAAAAATATTTTAAAGATTTATTTATACGCCATTTTAACGCATTTATTTTGGCTAAGTCAAGTAATAAATACTCATATATTGTTGTCCATAATTTAAAGACTTTATGTCTGGGTAAGTAAGGGGATTTTTATGTATTTTTATTGTTTCTCACCCTGCGATATTTAAGAAAATTATTTTAAAATTAATACAGACAATGGATGCAAACGAGTTTTCGATGATGTCTTTCATTAATAATTATTATATTCAAGTATAAAATAAATTTAAAAAAACAAACCGTATTTCACATCAAAAGCGCCCTCAATTTTTGGCTAAATGTTTCGAGGTCTATAACTTGTTTCGTTAAAAGACGCAAACAACCAAACGAAAACGAACGTAACTAGAGAAACGTACATGCTATGCACATGAAAATTTGCAAAATATTCAGCACATATAGGGGCTAGTGAACCTGTGAAGGCGATTCAAAATTGTGTTCCAAATTATGTGATTGGTGAAATGTGAATGATGGTGATTGGTCGAGTGCCGGTTGCCATGGCCAACGTATCAAAAAATCCCGCTTCATGGTTCACTGCGTATTTACCCTTGCACATGCCACCCAAGTTTTCGTCCCAGTAGCTGTTTAGTTATTTAGTTACGTCCGTTCTAGTGTTTAGCCAGCAGACTATGTGGTTTACCATGGCAAACAGAGACAAAAAATTGCATGAATTTTAAAACTTTGGACAGTGGGATACATATGATGTGTAACATGTAGATACCAATATTTAGGAAAATTAAGAAAAATCACTTCAAAGTTCACTGCTTCAGACCCATAACCCTCCCTTAATCCTTTCAGATGGGGATATTTGATGGAAAGCTTTACAAATAGTGTGCAGTGGTGTTTCAAAACCAACCTTTATATTTTAACCCACCCGTTATGAAAAACACCATTATAAGAGAAGTCATAAGAGAACCGCGCACTTACTTGTCTGATCTCTATCCCCTTTGTATAACCGTAGGTTAGGGGGCCGCCAACTACACCACACCCAGAACCCACAACCCACCCCACCCTCCTACGGCAGAGCCGTGTATTAGTGCCAGACGTATCTGTGAAACCAAACCCCCCCCTAAGCCTTTTTGCTTTTGCGGGGAAACGGCGAACCGGGATCAGTATCGTCCCTACATCTAATACGAATTATCATAAATAATGTAAAGTCCAATTGCATACGTAGATATTGCAAGGGCACAGTAGGCCAACACTAACTATAAAATACTACTACTTTTTTATAGCTTATGGAATCTTTTCCGAGTGTTTTGGGTGTCCAGACATGCCTAGAATCAGTCCCTAATTAATTCATGACATGATCATGCCCATTCAGAACAGAAGTGAGTCTGAGTTTGAAAAACAAAAATCAAAATTAGCTCGTCAGTATCAGGTGTTGGATCGGCTTTCATTCTTAATATATTGTTCTACTAGAAACACACCCGGTTTAATGAAAATCAATAATCAAATACATTCTAACGGCAAAAATATGCTAAAGAAACGTCAAATGTTACCGAATTCGGACACCCTGACGAAGCAAATTCACACCAGGAAGGAAATTAATTCTTTATCTTGCTATCAAAAACACAAAATTAAAGCGTGAGACCACCATTAGCGCATGAAATGAACCCATTGATATTAACACACGCAAAATGTTGCATTTCCTCCGATATTCTATAGCGCTACGGTATCGTGATTACTAGTCGGCATCCAACTGTATTGTATTAGGGGGCCATGTTGCAAAGGGAAACGAAATGCCCACTGAAGCTGGGAATTATGGCAGGTAACATCTAAAGCGGTGGCGGGGGGGCCCCGGTATTCACAATCAATCTAATTTAGTAAATTATCTGATTATTATATGCGACAGCAAATTATACAAATCACTACAAGAAAATCTATTTTAGAACTATTCATATGATACTTGACATGACGGAATGTTCTTACAGATTTTCAGTTACAAAACATAGGCACAACAGTTGCGACTTCGCAGCAATACGGAAAACAATGAGCGTAAGTCGGCCGATTCCATTCGTTTCGGAGCTTTTCAGCGAGGTACAGTTGGAATACACGCTTCTTATTTTTTGCACGCTTTTTACGAATACACGCCTTTTAGTTTAAATCTCGCAAACCCCGGCTTTTGAGGGATTTGGCGATTTTTCAACCCACGCTGTCTAAAGCATGCGATGCACACTATGTTACATCAGAGCAAAAAGCAGTACTGCGATTTTTTAGGGATACCTGATATAGTGAAATCTCTCGTTGGACCTTTAAGTACTGAAAGAATAAAAAGTTTTTGTACATCTAAGGGGGTAATATATGGGGTGGAATATCCTCGTTCACATGCATTTCCACAAAGATAAAAGGTGGAAATTAAAGGGGGAATGGCCCGATTTAATTAGATAGGTTTTCATTGTGAGTGGATGATCTTGACCCCAAAACCCTGTATGTAAACGTCATGAGATCTGTTTTGGTGTGAGAGCTAAAGTGTGATGATAAGGTCCATAGAGTCTGTGTATGCAGCTCATTAATTTTGATCACATCACATTTAGAGGGTGTTCTAGTTCAAGAAGGCCCCATCTGAAATAGGCTGCCATTTGTAGTTGTGTTCTTATTAAGTGTTAAACCATTCCAACTTTAACACATGGCAGCTATTGCAGATGGGGCCTTTTTGCTCTAAACCCTCGATATCATTTATCAAGCTATATCGTCATGTGAGGGCAAGAAGTCATCAGGGAATAGCTGCCATTTGTCAGTGTTCTTATTAAGTGTTATACCTTCCAAATTAAACATGGCAGCTATTGCAGATGGGGCCTTTTTGCTCGAAACCCTCGATTTCATTTCTCAGCTATATCGTATGTGGTGCAAAGGAGTCATAGGGGAATAGCTGACATTGTAGAAAGGGGGTTTCCCATCACACCATTCTATTAGGCATATGCAAATGTTTTTTCAGGTAGTCTTGAAAGTGATCTTCAATGGCAACCCTCATCGCCGAAAGAACAATTTCAAGGGCCACTGACTTAAGGAAAGAAAATTGAGTTATCCTATTACATAGCACCAGGCAGATGTATCACTGGCATCTATTGCACTTACAGCCTTCTTGCATTCAATTCAAAAAACCTTTGAGCAAGGTAAATCTCAGTTTCCCCCTTGGCAGAGTTCATAGGCTACCTTCCCTTCACCAGTGTATTTAGAAAATGGCCCTGAGTTTTTTTGGTATGTACATATGAATACTGTCAGTTCAATTCAATGCATGTACAAGTCCCACCCACTGAACTGTGTCCTTGTGGCTGAGCATATTGTAACTCATAGTGAAATAAGTAATAAAATCGTCTGTAGACCTCAAGGGTCAACCCATATACAGACCTGTGAGTTGGGGTTTTGAAAAAAAAAGAGTGAAAAAAGCTGAAACATGGGTAAAACTAGGTAAAAAGTCAAAAACAACTGGCTGAAATGAATTTTGAACTCTTCCAAAACCATGAAAAGAGCTGAAATCAGCTAAAAGCTGAACTCTCACAGGCCTGCCTATAAATAATTTTTTTACGCAGAAACGTAAATCATATGTGCGGATTTGATCTTAGGCCAAAAATATCATTGGGAATCAGGGATAACAACTTTTACTGGAAGGTATTGTTGTAGGTTTGCTATAATCTCAACTTATCAATGTTTGAAGCTAACAATGAGGAATGGAAGTTAAAGGAAATACTTCAGACACAGGATTTACCATGTTTGCTCTACCAGTTTCTGGACCTTCGACCATTGGCCAAAAACCGAGTACAAGTATTCCTTTCAGTAAAATGGTCACTGGCATTATAAACTTCCTGAATTGTAATGAATCATGTATGCTGCTACACTTATAAAGGGATTTTCCAACCAATTTTGGTCTTTCTATATCGATTGATAAATAGAGTCTTTTCAGTGTTTTTTGTCATACTCCCTTACTGAAACTCCTTGATTTTGATCATGTAACTGCATGGGCGACATTTTCTTAAGACATAATTGCTTCTCTAGAGCTTGTCATTCAGATTTGTAAACAATTGGATTAAACTTTACAGATGTAAAAATATGCTACAAAACTCTTTTCATAAAAGAGCACACAATGTGGTTTAAGAATGCAATTGTCCAGTAAACAAGAGGTCCGAGCAAACACTCAACCTTACTTAACTAAATACTAAACACTCCCAACCCAGTACAATTTGGGACAGCCGCTTATATTAATCACAATCCACCCTTGGGCATAAAACTTGAATGTCTTGATCTACCCTTTGAAAATTTCCTTACGAACTTCCCTAGCCCAACATCTCTATAATCATAGCAGCCGCACTAAGCAAAAAACCCTGGCTGCAATCTCGTATACCACTCAACTAGATCTACCCCAGTCTTTTGCTCTGTCTTTCCTCTTTCCCACAGCCAGTGGAAATATTTTCGAAAACCAGGACTGGGTGAAGCTCGGCTGAGATCCTAATCACGAGTGAAGGGTCATTGCCAGTTAAGGAATTTGACCGCTTCCCCCCCTCACCACTCTGACCTGGAGTAATTCCGCTTCTTTCCACAGGGGAAACAGAAACTGGGCGAGCCTTACGCCAAAGCGTCGCTTGTGGGCCATGTCTAGCAGTGTTACCAGGGCATCAGCCTTAAACTACCTCTGTCGGGACAATGAAAGTGAATTATTTAAACAGCTACCGTCATTCCCTATTCACTGGTGCTACATTTTTATGTACACTGTTTGGTGTGGCTTCATCTTAATACAAAATATAAGACAACTGCACTGGCAAAGAAAATCACAGAAGTAACTAAGGAAAGGCGTAAATGTTTGAACACATAAGGTATTTCAACTTTAATTTCACATTAGAGGAGGAACCCTATTAACTTTGCTCAAGAAAATTCTGTCTTGTTCATCCTAAATAAATGTTTACTCACACTAAACTATCACTGAAAAAGCCATATCAAATATTGAAAGCTATTGGCTATTGATTAGAACCTTTGGAGGCATCAACATTGGGCCTGGCTACAATCACAGTACTGATCCGATATATTCCCATGCTCGATTATAATCCCACCCCATTTTGAAGAATCTGGATTAAAGTAAAAATACATCGGTCCTCGACCCGCTTGTGTCACCTGCTGTCGCGGGTTTGTGAATGATAGGCCCCTACCATGACCGTTGACCTTGATATGTATCTTGGACCTCATAAACAAATGAGGGTTTGCATGTAAACTCCATAACCAAGCTTGGTTCCATGAACTTCAACTTTTCAAATCTTACAACTTGACCTCACTGACCTTTGACCTTGGTATGTGACCTTGACTTGTTATGTTACCTTTGACCTTGGTATGGAACCTTTGACCTCATCAACAAATGATGGATCCCCATGTGCACCTATGATTGAATTTTAGTCCAACAACTGTGTCAAATTAGGTCAATTTTACATTTTCAGCTATTTACAACTTGACCTCACATGACCTTTGACCTTGGCATGTGACCGTTTGACCTCATCGAAAAGTGGGGGATGCCATGGTGCACCTGTGACCCAAGTTTGGTATAAATCCATCAAAGTATGAGGAATATTACAGGCAAATGGTAACATTTTTCACAACCCAGACCTCAACAACAACACACATCAATTACAACAACAACCGACATCAACACAGGGGACACGTGATCCCTATTGGCTTTCCTGCCTTAGGGCAGGCAACACAAAACCTCCCTGTTTATATCCCACCCACAAGTTCGTTGCTGGAAGTCCAACAAAAAAAAAGTGCATGCAATCATTAGTGTTTTGTAGTTTTTTTTGTCATGATTTCAAAGGTGATGGCCTGATTTGGAAGGATATGAAGTTTTCAATTTTGATAGATTGGCCTGCAATCCAAAACCCCATCTGTAAAGTTTCGCGCCAATTTTCAATCCGTTTTTGAGTGAGAGCTAAAAACGTGATTTGTAAGCCCCATACAGTACTGTGTAAACATTATATTTGTTCGACCAAAATGGGGCACATTTTCGCTATAACTTCCACACCAACATCCTTTGTCCCTAAATTTCACAGGGTAAATGAGAGAAAGGTAGCTTTCTTCTGATACCAATGTTGACCACTTCCGGTAAATCTGGGGCTTCTGGGGACAAGCCTCTTTACCTCTAAAAAGGTCGACATTTTGATCTTCCTGTGTTTAAAGTTCGGATGGAAGATTTCCATTATAGCCACCCCCTTTAGTGGAAAAGGGGGTAGGGGATTTGCGGCCAAGACGTTGCATTTTCAGCGATTTGGGCATATAGTCCTTTTGCTTGCAAATGTTATGAAAGGGTTTCATTCGTTTGGCAATTGATTTCCAAGGTCACAATCAGGTATGAAGAATGCATGCAAACCACGAGTGTGACAAATAGTGCTGCCACTAAATGGCTCAAAATACATTTTTAACAGTTAGTTTTTGCTCATTCTTTCTGAGGCTTTGCCCCAAAACCTCACAAGCAGGTATAAGGATGGTAGCAAATCTGTCATTTTTGGTATCTTTTTCGGGTAGTGGTTCAAACCCAAACCAAAAGTGAGGCCCCCCCCAATAAACTTATTCAGGCTCTACTGTCAATTTTCCACTCTTGTAGCAAACCTAACTCAAAATACCAGTCCAAACAGGGCTCAAAATAAATCCTAAATCCTTCTGAACCTGAACCTTTATTATTAGGGTGAAACCCTGAAGATAGATGTGCTTATTATGTAGTGGATGCATTATGTCACTCATCACATCATTATTCATTAGTCATGTTAGTACACTGCTTACTGCAGTTGTTATACAACCCACACAACATGCCTCCCATTAGGAATAATGTCACTCAATAATGTTCTGGCCGTTGTGGACTGGCCTTTATCTAAATTTTCAAAGAGCCTGATTAAATTCAAGGTTCCATTCTTAAAGGGTGGTATTACCCAATTTAATTAAAATTTAAGTGTTCCATCTAGGTTAAATGGCCTTGGTCCATTACCCCATCTGTAAAATATCAACACCAGATTTTCAACCCTTTGGAAACAAAGCTGAAAGCAGTGATTTTGGCAAGCCTAGGATACTGCGTAAAATTAATATTGGTCAACCAAGATGGTACACTGTTCTCCATAGAATCCAACCAAACCCCTTTTCTCCCTAAGAGTTTCACAGGGTAAACAAGAACAATATTGGTTATCGGATCGGGGCTAATTAGCATGGCATGGACATTTTAAAAGAAAGCGACACAAGGCAATTTTCAAGGATTCCGATTTCCTCTAAATTTGACACTTGATTACGGAGAATTTTTCAAAGGTTTATTGAACAACAAGTAAAAATAAAACAAATAACTAGTTTTTGAATTTGGCCTATCCAACCAATTAAGCCCGAGAAGCAAGCTTGGATTCTCTGTAGTGCACGGCAGAAATATTTAAATTACTTTCTATTACATAAACCTAACGAAATGTCCTCATGGTCTTCTTTAAATATAATCCCGATTTTTGGTATTGAGGCAAATAAATCTTAAAAAATGTTATCCTTCCTGGTTCCAGGACCGAATTATGGAACACTGTTTGCCTGAAGTAGTTAACATCACGAAGAGGAAAAGAAATAAGGTGTACATGCCACTGTTACCATGGTTACCAATACACAAGTCAGGGGCGGCAGCATGGGGGTGTGTCACCGCCTCTGAGATTTTTTCAATATTAGGAAAAACAGGGTTTTTGCGCAAAAGTGGTTTTTTAACCAAAATGATCATTTTGTACTGTTTCGCCCCCCCCCAGTGATGTTTTCACACCCCTCCATATTTTAACCATGGCGTCCACCCCCTGACACAATTATCCACTTGGTACCGTATAGTAAAATGTAGTTTTCAAGTTAATTCTTATGAGATACCTTAATATAGTTTTTGACTGCTCCACAATTTTGTCATCACTAATGCATATACAAGTATCTAGACTAATTAACCAACTCGGTTTTATTATTTATTAGCCTGTTTCCCCTGTCTGCTATTTTTTGACTTCTCAGAATTGTGCACTTTATCTGAACCTTGCGGTTTATATGGGGTGGCCTGAAAACAGAATTAAAACTGTTTCTTGTGGTTATTTTGGATTTTTATGCACAATAGTTCTGGATCCCTAGTCAAACGCAGAGGATCAGCATTTTTCCAAATCGTCAAGAGTAAACAGATAGTAAATGATTTCTACACATGTGTGCAGGATCAGGTCATGAATGAGAATGCAATAGGCACAATGAGAGCCTTCTATCATAAGAATTCAAGATCCCCTCCAACAGGTTCAACTCAGTTTCTTTTCTCCTAATTCATGGAAACATCTTTAAGACAAACAAGCGAGTCAAAAGTTTTACCCTTGCTAGCCCTGCTACATTGAAATATGATCTATTCCTAAGTGTGGTTGGAAAAAATGCTTAAAGATATGGGTAATGATGGTTTCATACTTAAAGGTGCACCGAGAGATTTGGGCCCCCATATGTTGTGTCATATGTAATGATTTCATATAAGACCACAATAGATTTCTTACCTTGTCTTTAGTTAACAGAAATGCCTTGAAAGTGAAAACAAAAAGCGATTTTCATTTCCTTAACTTTCAATATAAACATAGGCTGAATTTTTGTATTTGCTCCTATAAATACGAAATTAGAAATGCCCAATTTTGTACCTAAAGAAATATTTTTCAGCTTAATCCTTACACATGGGGACATTTCTGATAGAAATCTTTACTTAGTGCCAAAATTAGATTTTTTCACATTTTTAGGGACACCTGTTATGTGGAAATCTCTCGTTGCACCTTTAAATTAAAAAAAAAACGCCAAGAGAGCTTGTTCCCTGCTCTGAGCTTCATGCAGGCATTATCACAATATTTTAGGGTTAAAATTCAAGTTAAGGGCTGGCTTAGCATTAGTGTAAAGGTAATGGTCTAAGCTTAGGGTAAAATTCTACGGTTAGGGTAAAAGTCTAGGGTTAGGGTAAAAGTCTAGGGTTAGGGTAAAAGTCTAGGTTAGGGTAAAAGTCGAGGTTAGGGTAATGGTCTGGGATTAAGGCAATGTATAAGATAAGGGTAATGTGCTAGGGTTAGGATAATGTTTCTAGGTAATATGGGTAATGTTATATAGTTAGGGTAAAACTTTTTATCTGAAGGTAAAACTTTTTACCCTAAGGATAACCCTAAGGGTATAGATGGAGGTTATCAGGGATACCGGTACTGAATAGTCCTATGATTAGGGTGATAGTCTAGGTTTAGGGTGATAGTCTAGGGTTCAGACAATGGTCTAGGGTTAAGGTAATGGTATAAGGTTAGGGTATGTTCTATACTTTGTTCGGGGTATCTTCGAATTTTACTGACACGACTCTGCAGTTCGCTTTAAGCGTTTCGATGTGCGCCTTATTCGTCTCAAACTTGCGATCAAACAGAGTATAGGGTTAGGTTTAGATGTCTAGGGTAAGGTATTTGGTCTAGGTATTGGGCTTAAGGTAATGGTCTAAGGTTAGTGTAATGGTCTAGGTTAGGATCATGGTCTGGGTTCCGGGTATGGTCTAGGGTTAGGTAATGGTCTCGGGTTAGGGTCATGGTCTAGGGTTAGGGTAAAATGTCTAGGGTTAGGGTAATGGCTAATGGTTAGGGTAAGGTCTAGGATTAGGGTAATGATCTATGGTTATGGTAATGGTCTAGAATTAGGGTAATGGTCTAGGGTTAGGGTAATGGTCTAGGTCGGGTAATGGTCGAAATTAGGGAATGGTCTAGGGTTTAGGGTAATGTCCTAGGGTAAGGGTAATGGTCTAGGGTTAGGGTAATGGTCTAGAAATTCTGTATGGTCCCTAGGGTTAGGGTAATGTGTCTAGGGTTAGGGTAAGTCTAGGGTTAATGTTATGGTCTATGGGTTTAGGGATAATGGTCTAGGGTTAGGGTAATGTTCTAGGGTTAGGGTAATGGTCTAGGGTTAGGTAATGTTTAAGGGTTTAGGGTAATGGTCCTAGGGTTGGGTAATGTTCTAGGTTAGGTAATGGTCTATTAGGTTAGTGTTAGATCATGGTCTAGGGGGTAGTATGGTCCTGGGTTAAATGTAATGGTCCTAGTTTAGGGTAATGGCCCTAGGGTTTAGGTATGGTCTTAGAATTATGGTAATGTCCTAGGGTTAGGGTAATGGTCTATGGTTCGGGGAATGGTCTAGGGTTAGGGTAATGGTCTACACTAGGCTTAATGGGTCTAAGGTAAGGTAATGGTCCTAGGTTTGGGTAATGGGGGCCTTCAGGTTAGGGTTATGGTTTCCAGGTCATGGTAATGGTCTCGGGTGAGGTTTTTAGGTTAATGGTCTCGGTTAGGGTAATGGTCTCGGGTTAGGTAATGGTCTCGGGTTAGGGTCATGGTCTCGGGTTCGGGTAATGGTCTTTGGTTAGGGTAATGGTTCCTCATGTTGTAGGGTACTGGTCTAGGGTAAGGTAATTGGCTCAGGTAGGGTATGGTTTCGGGTCATGTAATGTTTTCCGGTTATGGTAATGGTCTCGGGTTAGGGTATGTCTCCGGGTAGGATATGGTCTTCGGGTTAGGGTAATTGTCTAGGGTCATGGTAATGGTCCTCGGGTTGTAGGGTAATGGTCCTAGGTCATGGTAATGGTCTAGGGTCTAGGGTAATGTCTGGGGTTAGGTTCTGGTTATTACATCTTGAAAAATGCGTACATGATGTGTTAAAACCGGTTTCCCCCTTCTCATTTTAACACCGTAGAGTGTTGTACTAATGGAAAAGCAGGGTGAATGCTCCCCTGGACCAAAAATATTGGAATAGAATGGATTAAAACTCGCATTTCCATTTTTGTCTTGATTTTTTCGTACTTCACCAACTTTGTGCTTGGTGCCAAATTGATGTAAATTAAGCCAATGTCTGCGCATTGGAGCATGCCGCCTTGACGACTTGGGAATTTGCCCCCCCTGGCTCGAATTGTATCTGGTACGCCACTGAACCCAAGGTTACTGGAGGTCCTACAGACTTTTTTTCTTTTTTTTGTAGGTCAAAAAACACGAGTGCCCTCTCAAAGGTAGGCCTAAACTTGCCTATATTTAGGCGTGCACAAACCTCATGTTTCCTGGTTCATTCACGTTCACCACAGACAGCCCGCCTATCCAATTCTGTTTTATTTTTAAAACAAATATCAGTGCCATCCTTTTTTCCATGAGTAACGGTGAATGAAATTTACTACTACGAGCCTGTTTTGTAATGTCTCATGTTTTGACCAGGGTTATCTTACGTTGGCTTATTTAAAAATAGGGGAAAAAAAACAGGAAAATTGGCTGGATAATAAGGTTATTTTAACTACAGGTCCCTGGAAATCTAGAACCAATCATCCATTTTCTGTGGCATTGATGTTAAGTTTAGCATCAGCCACATCTTCACCATGATATTATTTAAAGGCTGACTCAGAAGATTTCCCAATGAGGGCGCACTCCATTTCAAAAAAAATCGTCTTTTTTTGCATGTACATAATGCTGCTCCATATTCTCTTCAAATCGAAAAGTCCTTCATATAGGAAAAATTACAACGGTTATACAAATCCGGATCCAGAATTTTGTTATAACAGGTATCCTATGGTACTGTATATGGCATAAAGGGTTTAGCATGGAAACAGAAAAAATAGATTCATCTCTAACTTTGGAAATTGAAACATTTGTTTAGGTGACTATTCGTTGTAGTTCTAAATGACTATTTTATTTTTACTCAAATTTCAAAATCTCTGAGTAGCCTTAAAGCTGCGATGGGAAATAACTAAGATGATGACATTAAAACAATCTAGAACCTAAATATGCAAATTGGGAAAACACTATACATAAACCCCAAACAAAGTGCTCTATTTAGCAGGCTTATTTTTTGTGATTTGTTATAGTCAGTGTTTAATTTGCCATTTTAAACAGATACCACATATGAGAATTCAAAAATGGTGGCTCATGTCAAAACAGAAGACCTTCAAGCCCTCACTTGCATGATCATATGACGAGAACAAATCAATAACAATGTGTAGGAGTTTACCCAAAGTAGTAAAACCAACCTCGGAGGCTGACCTCTCTCTTGACTGATCCCAATTTGTCTCCTAAGCCTACAAACATGGATTGATCAAAATTTGACTGATCATGGCGTATGTATTGCACTTTGCATTTAAGTTCAGAGGTGGAGGGACAATGATATAATATTTGTCCAATAACGTATTATTTTTTTCAATGAGGTATAAAATACAAATAGGTTCAAGTATGCGGTTTGCTTTGATTGATGTACATAATTAGATCAATTGTTTGTGGTTTTGCTTACCACTTTATTCAGAAATTTTCATTTTAACGTGGGAGATCCGTGAGGCTGTCATGGCAGCGAGACTTGGTGATGGACCGGTTGGGCGAAGCGAATAGTGTACGTTGTATGGGCATGTGTTTTAGAAGAAGATGACAAGCATGCCTTAAGAAGGGCCTTTTGAGTTCGAGGTGGGAGTTCAGGAGGAGGGACGTCCAAAGAAGACATGGAAAAGCAAGTGGAGAAGGAGAGTTGGGTTGAGGGCAGAGGATGCATTGAATCGGTGAAGTGTAAGGAAGGAGTAAGGGCGTTGCTGCCAGTGTGAGGTGAATCCGGCCGGCCGCCACCGGCCGCCGCCATCCAAATTGGATCAGGGATCTGGGCCCGCACAAGAACTTGTGCAGATATGACCTTTGACCTATAGATCTGTACCTCCACCAATGTATGCTGTTATCATGTAGGTCCGTTTTGTGCATGAGTCATCAAAATTGAATGAGGGATGTTATCAGTACAACTTATTTGTTGGCGAGACAATACCACTGCCCAAAATTTCCAGGCAAAATCCCAAATTTGATAGCCACCATGGGTATATAAATTAAGTAATATTATATGTTACAAAACATCAATAATCATTATATTCTATACGTAATTAAAGGGCATTTCGTGATCCACAGACCTCATCCCCCCGACTTACTCATAAAGTTGAGATTTTCTTAGCCATCTGAACCATTGACATAGTAATCCTTGTTCCAATTCTTAACGTGGCCAAATTCGGCTGTGTAAGAAATTCGCATTTTGTATAAACTCTGTAAACGGACAGAAATTATAAGTCAGTTGGCCTATGGACCGTGGACACGAGCATTTGCTCATAACACAAAACCGCAAAGTCGGGATCCATCTAAAAAGTTTGTGATTAAGCTTTTCTCAGATTCTATGGAACCTAATAAAACAGAATGTGTTGGAATCAAAAATGCCACCTTAATACATTATTTCCTATTTTAAAATCATTTGAACACTATTTTGGCACATTTTTAAAACGTTTTTTTCATTGTGTTTGTGGGTGCTCACAGTTTCAGGATTTCATAGGTGTTTCATTTTCAGGGGCTCATTTATTGCTGGTCTTCCTTTGTTTCTGGTTTTGGTGGCACCTTTTGCCTTGTGACAGTAATAATAAATTGATTGTAAGTCTTTTTCACAATTTACATATTCAATTCAGGCTGTAATCATCTGTATAGTTTGGTAGAGGGGGTGGTGGTTGTCTCTGTACTCTGTTTTTCCCCACCAGTCCCAAGAACAGGCATATTGGAACAAACAAAACAAAAACAAGTTTTTTTTTTCAGTTCTGTTTCTACTTGTCCTATAAACCTATGCAACATTCTTTCTGCTCTGTGTTCTTCAAACATCACATATGATGTAAGGAAATTTATATCTCTTTGTCTTTTTAAAAGGTGACCCCCCAAAAAGTAACCAAAGAAATTGCAGGGGGGAAAACTCAGACTTTACCTCGAAGGAAGTACGTAAAAAATGTGCAGTCACGGTCAGGCACCTGCCCTAGTCCCCAAATATTTTGATCGGGGTTGGCAGAGGTTACAATTCGGTCTCAGCATCATACCATGTACAATAATAACACAGAGGGCCCACGTGCTCTTTCTGGCCTGTGGTGTGGCCAACAGCATATTATTACTTTCAATGGACCAAATTAAGGCTGCGTACAAAATATGTTTAGCGTCCCTACCAGTTCTCTTTTTTGAAGCTGCCTATTTTTTTTTTTTTTTCTCCTGAAAAAAGACCATAAAAAAGGTCGCCTCCTTTTTAGGCAGTGCCCAGTGCAGCCAACTGCACTGGTCCATACTCAATAAATGTTAAAATAAATATTCCACATATTTTTGGATAAAAAATTTAAAGTCCCTCCTATTTTTGTTGTTGAAAACTTTTGATGCTAAACAGCTGTTTACTCAGCCTAAAATATGAAAGATACGACTGCAAGTCACAAAGCTGAGATATGGTGTTCAAAACTTCTTTGATAAGCCAAAAAACAAATTTGTCTCAGCAAGAAATCTGAAAAATCGCAATGCGCTGTTTTTTTTTTTAGAAAAATGCTAAATTTACCTCTACATTAATAGGGTTTTGTTGATTAAGTGAAATTTTGCATTTACTATGTTTCAGGGGCGCAAGAATAACCGAAGGCACCGAAGGCAATGAACATGTAATTGCCTTGATGCCCTTTTACACAATTGAAAATTGCCTGAAATTGGCTGCCCCTTAAAATCTTATTGCACCCTGACTATGTTGGGTGATGGCCTTACCGGTAATATGTTGTCAGCACCCCCCCCCCCCAAAACAAATAAGAATGTGAAAACACATGTGAAAAAAATGTTACACTGCACTTTTTTATTTAATTTTAGAAAAATGCTAATCTGAAATTTTATTGCATTATTGACCCCCCCTTTTTATTTTTCGGCTGCGATTCAAGTGAATAAAAAACCAAAAAAAAAATAATGCGCTAAAAAATAATTTAAACACTGTGTCACGGTCTTCTGAGACAAAACTTTTTTTTCTTGGTCTAATCAGGTGGAGCACCTTTAAATCTTAAACCTGTTTAAAGGTGCTTGTTCTGATCGTCTTTGGGAACCCCTGTTTACCCCGAATTAGTATCAATTTTGATATCAGTGAAAGGTTTATTTTTCTCATTGTTCGTCCTGAAATTTTCAGCTTTCAAATCCATTTCTTCTCAGATATAGATAAAAACTACCATTTTAATTGTTTAACCATCACTATTAACACGGTTGTGAATAGGGCGTTGCATATGCAATAGCTGTCTAGCATCAAAACCACAAGTTTGTTTCCCACGGAACTTTATGGTCAGTTTGTACAAGTGTCAGAAGTTCGGAACCGCCTTAATCGGGAATACAAACAAAAACATTAAACACAAAATATGATTTTCAACAAAAATAAAATAGAGGAATCGCATTTTCTCACACCAGCATAGTCCATCAAAATCCTTTTTTTTTTTTTTTTAAGGACACTTTGGGAAGGGGTCGAATGAACTGGTGAACTACCCCCACCGCCCTCTAAAGATAGGGCAGGTCAAGATGTGGACGTATTTTAATATACCGCTACTATTACATGCCCTAAACCGCACGCTCTTGTTTATATTTTGGCCTCAGAGAAGCGCGTCTTATTCCACTCCTTACTCCAATACACTCAAGGAAACTGGGCCGTTCCAGTCCAGACACAATTATTACTGTTTTCTCCCACGCACTTTGCGGACTGGCGCACTGTTTGGGCTGGTTTGATCCTCAAAATTCAATTGTTTTTGTCATCTATTAATAATTTAACTTCAGCGAACTTGTTGAGTGTTTACCGGGCTCCATTAATCCTTCCCACAAATATTTTGGAACATTATTCAATATGCTGGTCAAACATTGTGCTCATGTATAATTACCCCGATTCCAGAAAACACAGAATTTATTTTTTCAAGCAAAGTATAAAAAAATTATCTTAAAAGATATACAAGCTGAGACCTAGAGCTCATCCTGAGATTTCTAGCAAAAAAATACAATCGGTCCTCGGACCACTTGAGTCGCCTGCCGTCACGGTTGTGAATGATAGGCCTCACATGACCTTGACCTCGGCACATGATCTTTGACCTCAAAACAAATCAGGGTGGCATGTAAACTCCCATGTTCTACACCATGTTTGGTTCCAATTTGAACTTCAACTTTTCAAATGAGGTCAATTACATTTCAGCCTATTTTAAATTTTGACCTCATATGAACCTTTGACCCATTATGTTGACTTTTTGGACCCCATCAACCAATGAGGGATCACATGTTGCCCTCTGAATCAATGTGGTTCCAATTGACTTCAACTTTTAAAATAAGGTCAATTTCACTTTTTAGCCTTTTTTACAACTTGACTTGCATTACCTTTGACCTCAGTATGTTGACCTTTGAGCTCATCACAAATGGGGGATGCCATGTTGTAGCTGTCCCAAGTTTGGTTAAATCCATTAAGTATGTGTATGATTACAGGCAAATTTAATCCCTTTTTCACAACAACAGACATCAGCAACAACATACATCAACACAACAACTACCGTGGACACAGTGATCCCTGTGTTCTTCCTGTCCTATGGCAGGCGACACAAAACACCATTTGGTTTTAAGATTGAGGGCGCCCTCCTTGGAAATCGCTAGTCAGCGTTAAGAGATACAAGCTACAGATTATATTAGATGTTATCCTGAGACCTACCTGGAGAGTTCTAAGTGAAAAAAAAAAGTAGTGTCGCCGAGCAAGCACGCAGAGTTCCCATCTCTCTTCCTTGCCGTTGATCCAACAACTCAGTTATAGGGTTTCTCCCCACAATGAGTCTCTTACCTCTCAGCTTTGAATACAATGCCAAACCCATTTATACACCTGGGTGGGCAGGAGTAATTGAGGTAAACGCACCTTTCTCAAGGCACAACACATTGCTGCAGCAGCATGTCACCACCCACACCGCTTGGCGCGTGGGGTGACCACACTGCACTAGCAAGTCCGTTTTCAATTGATAACCCAAATTTGCCTGTGATATAGTGGCACTTTTGCAAGAGAGTTACGAACCCTCTTGAAACTAATGTTCAAGGAAAAATTGTAGCACATTTGATGTTCAATGCCTGACCTGGATATTTATACTCCAACAAAGCAGGTTTCCTGCTCACACTAGAGTTTTGATATGGGAAAGAAAGCCAATTTTAGATGCAGGAGGAAACCAGAGTACTGCAGACACCCTGCAAGAGCAAGCTTGGACTGGAAATCAATTACACGTAAAGCCTCTAGCCCGACCTGAGACAACCTGGGAACCTCATTGGTTGTAAAGCGAGGAAAGAAACCACTACGCCTGACCTGTCTCCATGTGTGTCAAATATTCTGACCATAGTGTGAAGATTGCAAACACAGGTGTTTCCTAGCATTATAATGTAAACCAAATTTCCCTGTTTTTGCTCACGAATTTTCTCAAAATTTCCCAATTTCCATGTTGTGAACAGTTACCAAAGAATGATTACAATAAGAACTATGAATCAGAAACACTTGGATGCCAAAGTAAGCCAAAACAATCAAGCCTAAATCCTATTGTAAATATGAAATAGGTCTTAAAATCAGCAAGACTGAAATTTAATCATGCAGGCTAGTATTCTGGACGTTAGTCTAATTTAGACCAGGTTAGTCCTACACTGAGTGGACCTTTTTTCCTCACACTTCCTTACAGATTTCTGTAACTGGGTGAGGAAATTTCCCATTGATGGGCCGGAAAAGGCTCATCCAAGAGGAATTTTCTTACCTGTAACATTTAACTTTCAGAGTATTGAAAGGAATAAAGGGTCCACTCATGTAGAACTAAACCCTGGTTTAAACCCAGTCTAATTTAGACTCCCTTTCAGAATACCAGCCACAACAACGATCCTACTTTTACAGTAATTGTGTTCACAGCATTCTTGCTTAGGCTGATGAAACCAATCCCTTGTCTACATTTTGGAATATGGATAGATGAGGATAACTATTTCATTATGATAATTCATTTTGGTGCCGGTTCTTGGCGTAGAAAGCACTCGGATTATATCTACGTACATTTTCATAAGCTCTGGTAACAGTTCAAATACTACTTGCTGTGAGAATTGATCAACTCTGTCCCAGAAATTGCACAAGCCTCTTAGAACATGACATATCAACCCCAAATTTAAAGAAAATTCTTCCTATAAATCTGTTCTGGATGTTAGGTTAAATTCTCTGGTGTGCTGAGCCCCTAACAGCTGCTTGTACGGGACTGTTTTTTACCCCATTGGGTAAACTGTTGTGTGTTATAAAAACCCAAATTTACAGAGAATATCCGTAGGAGTCACACCACTAAATAACTCCCCTTAGACTTGTTCAAATGACCTCTCACCAACCGTCAATTTCTCGGCTATAAAGCGACTGGTATTTCAAACCAATTTTTTTTTTTTTGGGGGGGGGAGATAGGACCATAGCTCACAAAATGAAAAATCATATGATGAAGGCTGATTTTTTGAGCTACAGAGCATCGAAAGATTTTTGCATTTTTTCAAACGTCCACAGCCTAGTTGAATGTTCTAGAGATAAAATTTCACAGTTTCCTCCCCCAAACCCTCAAAATTATACAAAAATGGCACCGACAAAATATTACTTACCACCCAAATGGTTTTGTTACTAGTCCACACATCATGATTAATTTCATTTCTTTAAAGACATACAACTTATCAACATTTTTGTGACTCCTTCATTTTAGGCAAGGGCCATATTTGGGACGACAACACTGTCTCGGCACTGACTGTCGTCTGCTCAACTAGTGTATAGGTGTGATTCCTATAATCTGTTCTGGATATCTGGGTATTCCTCTAATATTCAAAGTAGACTGCTGAACAGTGCCGTGAGCACATCTAGGTGGATATATTGTGTGTTATAAAAACCCCAAATTTACAGAGGATTCTTTCCTATAAATCTGTTCGGAGGTTTTGGTTATGTTCTCGTGATATGCTGAAACACCTAACAAGCTTCTTTACCGACGATTTTTACCCCACTGGTTAAAACTGCTTTGTTGTGTTATAAACCCCAATTTACAGAGAGATTCTTCCTATTAAATCTGTTCTGAGATTTGGTGTATTTCTCTGAAATGCTGAGTACCTATGAACTGCTGAACGTCCTTGAACACCCGTTGGGGATATGTTTGTGTTTTATAAAAAAACCCCCAAATTTACAGAGAATTCTTCCTATAAATCTGTTCTGGAGATTTGGTTATTTCTCTGTTTGATGCTGAGCCCTAACAAGCTGCTGTACAGACAGTTTTTTCCCCCATTGGGTAACTGTTGTGTGTTATAAAAACCCAAATTTACAGAGAATTCTTCCTCTACTCGTTTCTGGAGAATCTGGTTATTTCTCTGATATGCGAGTACCTAGAGCTGCTGAACAGTGGACGTAGCACGCATGTGTGGATAGGTTATGTTTTAATAAAACCCCAAATTTACAGAGAACTCTTCCCATTAAAGGTGCATTTTGTGATTCCACAGCCTTCCTGTTTTTAATTCAGTGTTCACTAGATATCCGTGAGAAAAGCTTATGCTCAAAATTTGAGCTGATCCCGATCTTGTGGTTTTGTGTTATTAGCAATGCTCGTTGTCCCACGGTCCCATAGTCTACTGTGCTGTAATTTCTGTCAGTTTACGGACAGAAATACAAATTGTGAATTTCTTACAGATTCGCCCTGCGACCGAATTTGTCACGCAAGATTGGGTACAACCGTGATTACTGAGGTTAACTTTCATATGATATAAAAATCCTCAACATTTTTTAGGTAAGTCAGGGGACGAGGCTGTGGAATCATGAAATGCCCCTTTATGTCTTCTGAATATTCTGTTTTCCTCTGATATTCTGATTGCTACCAGTTTGCTACCAGCGCCTTGAGGCACCTGGTCTGTTGGGTGGTAGTAGTTTGGTTATAAAACCTTCAAATTTATGTTCCATTTTATTTTTATTTAACTTTTTACACAATCAAACGATTTTAAATAACAATGATTTCATTAACACTGTAAAACTTCCTCTCTCTTCACAGAGCCCTCCACAATAGATATTGTTTTTTATGGCAATGTTAATGCATAAACTCTTCCCATCCCATTATTTTAACTAACAAAACAACTTTCGAGAGAGCAAGTGAACTATTTTCAGATGAAGTAGTTTTGACATGTTTGTAGTGTATAGTGTCCTTATTATTTGTTATTTTGACAATGCTTATACACCTTGTGCCGCTAATTAATTGTTAGACAGATAGACCTGGGAACGTCAAGGTTTCTCATAGTGGGAAAATGACAAAAACAAACATGTCGTCATGTGAGTGCACTAGGCGTAAGTACAATAGGCCATGTGATACATTCTGCATGTTGCCATGAAGGGGGCAACAGTACAAATAATTCCCCATTGAACACGTTAAAAAGTGATTTTTATTTAAAGAAATCTTTTTCACCAGAGTAAAACCAGTTTGACTATTTCAATGCATATAAATCAACATGATATAAGACCTGAAACCTTGCATATAAGCTTCAATCACCTTACACATTCCGATTAACTTTTCGAATAAGAGCCGTGAACAGCCGCCACCGCTATTTTCGGCGGTCACGGACGCCTCCTAACCGTTTCCGACCAGGGGGTTATTCTTTCCGGGGGCTATTTTATCACATGAATCGAAAGTCACTATTTTTCTACTTTAAGAGTAAGTAAGGCTATGTGCTCCTCATTTGTGATAATAACAGGAACCCTCAAGGAAAACTTGCTTTCGCACAGGACAACCAAAATGTCACAAATAGGCTTGTTTTTTTGACGAAACATAACTACCATTACACCAACCGTGGAGTGATTTGGTACTGGCCCCCCTTCGAACACGACCAATCTCTACATTTCCTATTTCTGCTGTATTTTCAGAAAGATTAGCATTTTCAAAAAAAAGTGGAAATAATATTCCAATATGCTTGTTGTGTGATAAAATTCCAGTTTTCCCGCAATGTGCTCTCATACAGAATTTGCCGTCAAATTGGCCCTTACAGTTGGATTCACTGTTGATGGGAGTAGTAATCAGATCTCAGATAGCGGTCATACTGATCTGTGGTCGGCCTACAAATCCAAACTTCATGATTAGACACCCCTCACCCTACCCCCCCACCCCCCCCCCCCACACACCACATGCCTCTCAAAATATTTATATTCGCAAGTTTTGTGGCAAATTTTCTAATCTGGCATGTACGTGGCCATATTGGACATGAAATTCGACACCATATTCGTGAAGAAAAGTTGACCACACCCTAGCTTTAACAATTTGAATCAAAAATGAACTAGATCCGGAAAACGAGGATTAGCCTATCCTTTCTAATGCAAACATTTAGCTACTTTTATCTCAAAAAATGGAAAATAAGCATGTGTCACTCGAAAACCATGCCATGGGTAGTCTATGCACGTACGTGTTCGAAGGGGGCACAGTACCATATAATTGCCCCATTGAAAGGCACGTAAAAATGGTGATTCAAGAAACTCTCCTTTTCCACCCGAGACGTAAAACCATTTTTGATTATTTTCAATGCATAAAATCACTATTAAGACCTGAAACTTGAATATAAGCTTCAATTCACCTTACACATTCCAATTAACTTTTACGATAGAGCACGTGAACACTGCCACCCCCCGCTACTTTTCGGCTGTCACGACGCCTCCTAACCGTTTCAGACATGGTAAGTGCTTTCCGGGGCCTATTTAGCACATGAATCCGAAAGTCACTAGTTTCTACTTTAAGAGTATTTACTTGCTTATGCGCTCCTCATTTTGAATAATAACATGCTACCCTCACGGAACCCCGATTCGCACAGGACACCAAAATATCTCAAATAGGCCTTGTTTTTTTACCGGAACTAACTACCATTACACCAAACGTGGAGTGATTTGGTACTGTGCCCCCTGAAGCAGGCTAACTCTCAGTCTCAATTTATCTTCACTGAAGTCAGTGGCTCTTGAAATGGTTCTTCAGGTGACTGAGTCGCCTGGAGAATCACTTCAAGAGCCATGACCAAAGACAAAATGGCATAATAGTAGTTTGATGTGAATTTTTGACAAATGGCAGCTATTGCACTTACGACCTTCTTGCATTCACATGATGATGTATGCCAGCAAATGCTGAAGGTAAAAGGGCATAATTATATTATAACCTTCACAATGACCTGATACAAATGGGTGCAACGGGTGTAAGGTAATTATGCCAGTAAAAGCACTGCTGGAAGCCCCAGAACAATACAAGCAACAAATTTTTAAAAATACATTGCGGTCCCCGGACCATGAGTGTCCTTTGTTGTTGCGGTTTGTGAATGGAGCCAAAGGTCACATGAGGTCACCAAGGTCACATGAGGTCACCAAGGTCACATGAGGTCACCAAGGTCACATGAGGTCACCAACATGTCACCCCACCCCGCCCCCTCCTTTCCACCAAGTTACATCATCGTATATCCCTTACGGACATGCAATATATTAAGGGTTAACAATTTGACCACAGACACACAGATACACAGACATACGACCAGAGTAATCCCTATGTGCCTTCTTGAATTCATGCAGACGACACAAAAAAGCAGAACTTGGGATGTGGTGCATAATTATAACTTGCATCAAGAGATATTCTCCAGTGGCCAAGTTTCATCAAATTTGATTTTGAGGTTGATGCTAAACATGGTTGAGCCGTTTTTACCCATACTGACAACCACCAATGACAACAACAGCAAATAATGATGACAGGCACACCTGTCTTTCTGTGACGATGACACCGAACAAAGTGACAGTTATGGCTGCTGTGCAGCATATGGTGACACCACCATTTGACAACAAGCGATGTCTGTCACGCTATGCATTATGCAAACAAGACGCACAAAATATTGGTTAAAAGATGGTGTATGCTCATCAATATTAATAATAAGCGACACAGGACCAGACAAAGAACTTCATGTCGGTAAGAAAACCCCAATTTACCTACTTGTGACACCATCAAACACTATTGACCAAAAACTTTCATCCTTCTTCACACGAGTTCATCGCTCGACTTACAATGTGTCCAAGATGTGACCAAAATAAACAAAATGTATTTCAGCAATTGGATGGCATTCCATGAACTATTGTCAAAGACTATAACTTGTTTGAATAAACAAAATCATAGCACTTCAATAGCGCCATGTGGACAAACACGATGGCGTGATTATTTTCATCATGAACACCTCTTGAAAATATCAAACACTTTTCAAAAAAATACAAGACACCACTTAGCACCACACAACTTGACACACATATTCAAGGCCTCCGCACGTGACTTCTATTAAGTTTTTATGAAAAGAAAAGTAGGTCTCAAAATTACTAGTTTATAGGAGGCATGTTGAGCTGTGTGATTTGTGTCATCGGTACAAAACAATATTATTGAAAACTACCCACAGGCCTTCCACTCCCCTACTTCTTAGAGCTCCCGAATCTCTCGCAAAATTGTCACCGTTTATGCGTAGCCGGTGGCGCAATATGGATTTGACTCCTTTTGGGTCGCGATTAGAAAGACAAGCCTTGGATCGCAGCAGGTGGAAGTGCCACACGCCGCACTTTACGAGTTGCTCCTCCAGGCCGTAGAAGCTGCAGTGGCGGAGGCATCTCGGACTGTGTTAGTTGACCAACAACAATCCTGACCCATTTTTGTATGTTAGAATTTGCGCAAGGCCTCGCGGTCGGCTCCAATACATTGTTATCTTAGAAAATCTCCAATTTCAGTCGAATCTAATTCCAATTGGCAGGCAATCTTTGGGTTGAAACCACTGATAGTGTGTCACCATAACGTAACATTGACTGGGTCACGCTTGTTGTTATATCCTAGATACATTTCATTTTGGGGTACTATATGGAATATGCCCAATATACCCCTTGTGCTCTCTTGATTACATTGTGTGATTGTAAAAATAAGTTTTATGACATTGCCTGTAGTGGAAGCGCGATGACGTTCTTCAGTCGGCAATTTGGACCGCACTGAAGACACTCTTCGGGTTTTCGATGAATGAGTGTTCTCATCAGCTGTCTCAGTTTCTTCTCCCCTGTTGGTCTCGTGTCTACATGTCAGTTATACATCCGTGTGATGTCATGCACACGCAGGGCTGTATCGTAAAATTACTGATGGGAAGGGGGGATGGGGATCATATCATATGAGGTGGGAGAAGACTGAAAAAGTATTGATTGAGCTAGAAGTAAACTACGGGCAATATTTATGCATTGAACATAACCAGTCCACATCTCCACTCCCTGCAGGAAGCTATTTTTTGAGTGGTTTTTATCTTAAATTGTTGTGATTAAAATAGTTGAAAATTTATACTGAATAGCTTGGATTTGTTAATCAATCAGGAAATTTACTTTTGTTCTTTACTACGTACGTGACTAGATATGTTTCGCACAATTTTTTTTTTTTTCACGCCAGTCGTACCAATTCGTGACTTGGTTTGAATCAAATTAAGGTGGGCTCGAGACACCAATGGCGACTTTGAAGCATGCGCAACACTTGCTCTTAAGTCCAAATTATTGTATTAAAATGTGAAACTGCAGGTTTCTCAAAGTGTGGGATCAGAACATGACTAGCAAAACGTAAGTGTGACTAAAGTGACTTCAAACATGTGGTGACATCCCCTAGTTTACAACCTTCCTTTCTCGCTCAAATCTCAAACAAACTTCCAGTGCGAATGAGGAGGGAGGAGGAGGAGAAAGGAAAGGAAAATGCCTTTTCTCTTCTTTGATCTGAAGGGAATGAATGTTCAGGTAAAAGGCAATCCTCACCAGTGGCGGCGCCAGAACTCGTTTTTTCTGGGGGGGGTGGGGAAAAATGGGGAAAGTGAAAGTGAAATTCTGGGGGGGGGGACAAAAGTGAAAAAAAAAATTCTGGGGGAGGGGGAAGTATCAAATATTTGGAGATTTTTAACCCCAATGGCTGATTTTTCCCAAAATTTGGTGGATTTTTACAAACGAAAATCGATACTGTTGTTGTTGATTGGGCACTCATTAATGATAACTCCGACTCTGAACGGTTGTTTACAACTGTATGCTCCGGAGCTAAGTAGTGGTCAAGAATCCACACTGTGCCATCTATGCAACTGGGTAATGGGCACTACATCAATCACATGATTTTATGGTATGTTTTTTAATATTCCCAAATCATATTGCATTGCAGGATTTGGTGTAATTTTTCCTATGGGTTTCAGGTATGAGGTGAAAGATACACTATTGACCTTAATTAAAGTGTTGCTATGAATACAGATATCTGGAATCCATTCACATTAATACAGTTTCATGATTAGTCAAAATAGGAGTTACTTACAGTCATGACAGTCATTACTCCCCAAAACCCTGCAGGCACTATAGTGACTCAGGCCCAGATACCAGAATGGTGTTAAACAACTGTTTAGCTAAACATTTATCTCTTAAGGACAGTGTCAACCCTGAGTTTCCGAGTATCTATTTTGGTTTGTAACTTTCCAAATATTTGATTATTGGTAAAAGTATACATTTTTAGAAAGAAAATTGAACGATGAACCCCGATGGTGGCATCAGATTAATGTAAAACTTTCCGTATTTTGAGAAAAATACACAAAAAACCCGATTTTGACCCAAATTTTCAGACAGCATAACAAAAACAATTTGAATTTTCATGATTTCTTATGTTATTTTTTAGATGTTCATGATTTCTTATGTTATTTTTTAGAAACAAGACAAATTTGTCTAGGGACGTTTTTTTCATTTTTTTAAAATAGAGCTTGCTTTTCGAAATATACGGAAAAATGTCAAAAAAGCGTGATTTTTACTTATCTTTTCCAAAATTTGAGTATATATTGGAGAATATCTTTAGTTAGAAATCGAAAAATGAAAAATTGAGAAAACTGTTCCTAGAGAAGACCGATTGCTATCGTAGGAAAGTTAAACCTTACCTTTTACTTTGGTATTTTTGGAGTTATCTTGTCTGAAAATTTGCCAAATTTTGTGAAAATTGAACATTGAGAAAATCTGTGTTTTATTAAAAAAGTGACTTTCACGCCATTTCAAGCTGTCTCTTTCTCAAATAACTTTATCTTTGAAGTTCGAAAATGAGTATGTTGTGCAAGTGATGAAACTACATCTTTATGCACTATTGAATCAAACATCTCGTCTCTAACTTCAGAAATCAGAAGAAATTGAAATTTTATCTGGTCTAAATTAGCGCTTTGTTTACATTTTCAAATATTATTTTTTGTTTTTCCAAGATGCGTTCGCGCAAAAGTACATTAAAACACGCGCACGCTTCATTACGCAGCAAAAAATTCACCAAGCAACGCGATGCTGCGCCTTGCGCCTGATGGCGTGAAATGTGCTTAAATTCCCGCCGTTAAGACCATGTGGTTTTTGTGACTTTAAATGGTCAAATAGCTGTTTTAAATCGACAAATAAATACAGCTCAGGATTGTCTGCAGTGGATAACCTTTGTTGGTAACGATAGAACACAGGTTGATATTTAAAATGGTGCAAAAATCAGAAATTCGTGTAAAAACAAAAGCCCTAGGGTTGACACTGCCCTTAAGTAGTGAGGAAGATAGATAATATTCTGAACTCTGGTAAAAGCGTAACATTTGCCATAACATTCTGCTCCATATTACTTTGAAAAAATAACCTTTTCATAATTTTAATGAATTGTTACTTATCCACCTCACTACTTCAAAGATGGGTAGCACAATCCCGGCTGGAAAAGTTGGGGTAATCATCCACGTAGGCACACACACAGTTAACTTTAGTCACTAGTCACCCCATATGGGAGTACCTGCATGGGTACTCGCATGCAAATGAGCTTTGAGCTCTAAGTGATTATTTAAGTAACCTTATACATTATTTAACATTTTGTCACATGTGTTATATATTTTTACACAAATATCATATAGGGGTTTTGGTGATGCTGAAATTAAATACATGTATAGATGTTATAGATGTTACTAAGCTTGAAAATGGTCAGAAAAGGGTAATAGCTGGTAAACAACAATGGAATGTTTGACTCCCTCTATGGGCCAAAGTGCTGCCTACCAGGCAGCTGGTAGGGGAGTACCTGTGAGGTTACTCCAGAGTAGCTGCAGAGGTACTCCACTACTGGTGTCCTACATGTGTACCTGTCAGTTACCTAGCAGGAAACTGCAGAGTTAATTATATGCTGGGTACTGCTAAGTAAGCATAGCTGTTGTGCACCCAATGGCTTGTGTACTTTGCAAGTACTTAGTTGTAGGTACTGCATCAATACTGCATCAAGAGGGTACCCTTGGAGTAGAGCTAGGAGTACGCATGAAGTAGCCTAAGCCCTGGGTTACACCGTGAGTAAGAATCTGGCTGTGTAATTAAAGATGCACTGGGTAAGAAATGAGCATAGTAAACCAGAGCACATGTGCAAGAGAGAGAGGACAGGGGAGGGACAGACTTACGTTAAGAGAAAAAAGAGAGAAAGAGAAAGAGACAGACAGAAAGAGACAGAGAGAAAGAGAGACAGACAGAGAGAGAGACAGAGAGAAAGACAAAGACAGAGAGAGAGACAGACAGACAGAGAGAGAGAGAGAGAGGGAGAGAGAGAGGAAAAGCGAGATAGAGGAAAAGCGAGATAGAGGAAAAGCGAGAGAGGAAAAGTGAGAGAGAGGAAGAGCGAGAGATAGAGGAAGAGTGAGAAAAAGAGACAAAGGAAAAGGGGAATAAATAAAGTAAATAGACTTAGAGATACAGAAACAAAGGGAGATAGAATGAAGAGAATGAGCAGAAAGCAGAAAACACTGAGAAAAGGAGATGGAATGAAAGAAAGGTCGAGAGCCAGGAGTGAAATGCAAATGAGAGCGAGAGAGAGAGTTGAATGTCATTTCTTTCTACAACATACGTTTTGCTTCACCTATCACTTCGCAGATAACAGTTCACACTTTCCCCCCACATTTTACATCATTAGTGTTGAAAGCTTGCACCTAATTAGTCTAGTTTTCAGCCAAAAAAGTCGCCACCATGGTGCCACACATTTGGCACATGCTAAAGGTTTTTCTTGTTCTCGGGAACCCAACCTATATCTTCTATAGCTACGGATGATTATACACAAGAGCCAGGGAATTAAACTTCACAAACTGCAACTGAATTGCATTGGCTAAATAAACCAGGACCTTCTCGGTTGATACTTTGCCTCCTTTCAAGAAAGTCTTGAGACTTAGAAACACTTTTGTACAGCTGAAAAGCTTGTAGATGGAATGAATCCACATCTTGTCGCTGTCTTGAAAGCCTCAAGGGGTCACCTAAGAGAAATAATTTCTTTAATTCTATTGAAGGGATGAATGACACAGGCTAAACTAGGGCTTGCTGGTGATTTTTCTTCTCACTTGGGAAAGCTTGGGAGATTTTAAGATTGAAGGAATCTTGACAGTATTTGAGATGGGACTGTATCTTGCCACCTTCTACTTATGTCTTCAAGATGGGCTACAAGAAATGATGAATATTCAATATTTATCTCCTGGCAAATCACCCGGAAGAAACGATGCATTTTATTATAATGCAAGACGCCTCCACTTGCCAAGTTGCCACCTATGTCGCGCACCTGCAGATTACACACCCAAGACAAACTCTGCGATATTATTGCCGTAATTAAATTATCAGATTAGAAAAAAAAAATTATGGGGCACAAAATGTCCTCTTTTCTAGTTGCAGATCTTGTGTAAAACATGACAAGCCTGTCAGAAAACAGGGTCGGATGTAGCAACGGGGGCAGCTAACCAGGGAAAGTATAACTTCCATTTGCTGACCCACTTCCGAATTATTCTATTTATTACCATTAACCTGTATTTGTGAGGCCTTGCCTTTGATAGGTTCATAATAATCCATTTCATCAATCCTCCCTATCTCTCACATGGGGGATGTGGGAGAGCGTGGTCTAGTTGGTTAGGGTGCTTGCCTATGGCGCAAATATACCAAATCAAAAATCCCGGGTTCGAATCCCGGTGGGGTCACTTGCTGGGATTCACTCGGGTGCTCAATTCTGGATTTAATCTGTATACGAGCTATAAAAAAAAAAAAAAAAAAAAGAAAGTATAACTTCCATTTTCTGACCCACTTCCGAATTATTCTATTTATTACCATTAACCTGTATTTGTGAGGCCTTGCCTTTGATAGGTTCATAATAATCCATTTCATCAATCCTTCCTATCTCTCACAGGGGGGATAAACTTCTGCACAAGTTTCTGCAGCAGATACAACCAATCCATTTTGGAAGTGCTCACACAAAATGGCAGGTGGGGATAGAATGAGGTGGATGAGGATCAAACCAAAGATTCCACCAGCCTTCTTCCAAAACAGGAGTAGTAAACTTCCTTTTGCCCTTCATATAAATCAACATTTCCTCTGGTATGGTCTTCCATTGAGATATTATACACCTACTTTTTCTCCGCTAGATTATTTTGTGACCTACTTAGTTCTTACATACAGGTGTTTGAAAGTCTCATTTATTATGACAAAACCAGAATAACTCAAAAATTATCGCCGGCGACACAATTTTGACAACTGATTTGGATTATTTAGTCCACTAAGTACATTCTGTGCAAATTTTACGAAATTTCATTGCGGGTAAATGTGATTTTTAAAAATCTAGTTTTCCACATCTTTCTATGGAGAATGGGCATATAGAGGGCGCTATAACATTCAAATCCTGACATTTGTAGGCCTGTATGGCAAGATTCCCACAATGGATTTTTCCGATTTTGGCAGAGGTAATATAGCTCTAGCCTGTCCTTACTTATAATATCAGTTGTCAAAACTGCGTTGCCACTGCTTAAAGTTGCTCTAAAAATAAAAGCCGATTTGCATGTGGTATGTCCTTCATGTCAGTAGACGGAGACTTGAATTCTCCCAAATGTGCATATAAAGTGTTAAGCGTGGGATTGTTGAATTGTACATACTCACGCGTGGGTAAGACGGAATTGCAGCAAACCACTACTTGGCTTTTTTTGGATTTGTCCAAGGGTTGTTTTTGAACCAATCCCACAATCATTTGCAAATGTGCATTATCTGTACTCTACTAATGACATGTCAGTAACTTTTGAGGATGAAAAAGTGTATTCCCAAAAGTTGAAGAAACCACAAGACATTTTCAAATTATCATGTCTAAACATATTCCCTAATTACTACACTTTGCGAAATGAAAGTAAAAGTCAGGTTTTTTATGTGTTAAGAATAGGATTTTTGGATCACCTGACCTTCTTGAGGTGAAATTTGCCAAAACTTGAGCATTATGGGATTGACTGAATACAACCTCTGGATTTTGTCTTAAAGATTAGGCACACATTCTACACTCAAACAATGGTTCAGATGATATAAAATTTTCTCTTACTCATGTTCATGAAAAGTTGAGGGATTAGACTTTGATCACAAAAGCAATATCGACATCTAGTGTGGGGCACCCTGGTGGCAAATCTCACTCCAATGGGCAGTCAAAAGGGCACAACATGTATAAGCTATATATATTAATACAACACTACTGCTGCAATTGACAATCGCTTGCACTGCACCGCGAGACTGGTAAAGAACACCCTCTCTCTCCGAGACTCTTACGCTAGTAACCTTTGTCAATTCCTGTTTTTAAAGCTTTTCATGTTTTTTCCGTCTCTAAATAAAGCCACACTTGGGAGGGCAGAAAAAGAACAGAAAAAAAAGGGATAACAGGGATGTGGCTATGAAGAACTACTGCTTTGGCAGACAAGATAGACACCAAGATGTGGGTCAATTATTTACTAGCGTAGACCCCGTGTCTTTTTAGAGTTTCTCAGAATCGGGTGTACATATTCCTTCCGAGTTAGGACAGTTGTTGGTCTTCCCATAAGGTACATATTTGAGGGAGTGATTTTTTTTCTTGGCCGTATTTTTTGGTCGTTATGCAACTATTTTTAATGCAAACAAAAAACACTCGGAGCAAAAAGTGCATCACTTAAAGTTAAATGCACTGAGTGCTGCTGTAAGCCATTCCGTAGTCGCCAGCGGTCTGAAAATATTGGTTGTTTGATTGTATTACTCTAACAAACTGCAAGACTTGGGTTAATGATAGTGTTGTTACATAATCATGAAGGGTGATATGTCCTATATAATGTTCTCGTGGAAAATTAGTATATAAGTGGGATAACACACCATTAAATGTGTGGCCCTGATAGCTAATAAATTGAAAATGTTTTGATTCAACTAGCTTTTATTAACATTTAACCTTTTAGAACACACCACTGGATTGCAACTTTACCACCCTCTATCCCCAGGGGGACAGGGGTGTAAGCCTGGATATGGGTGTAAGACGCAAAGGCTGGCTTCAAAAATAGGGGTCCTTGTGTGATAGACAGTCAAAATTGTCCCAAAATAGAGGGTTTTTTGGGGTGACAATGTGCAACAATTTCCACTTCCCCCAAATTGGGGTCTTTTTAGAAATTTTGCAAAAAAATTACCCAAATAGGGGTCTTTTGGTAACACTTCAAAATTTTCTTCCCCCAAAAAAGGGGTTCTTTGGGTGACAGTGGTAACATTTCTCCAAAAATATGGGGTCTTTGGGTAGAAGCGAGCTGAAAAATGGGGGTCTTAACACTACATCCTTACTCTTAACAAGATGGTAGTGCCACCCCCTCCCCCAGCTCTATCCTAACCTGTAACTAGTCTCAAGGCGTCATCAATTATGGTTCATGCCTAAGAAAGTTTAAAGACTTGCAGTCAAAAACTACACAAGAGCGATATGGTATGCGATCAATTGTCTGATCACAGCCAAGCTATCATTTTTGTCAAGTTGTTTTCCAATCAACCCGTTCTGAAATAAATTCAAAATTGTTTACAACTAAATTTCTTTTAAGTATACAAGTAGGTCCTATGCACCAAAGTTAGACCATGTTTAATGTTATACCTGGTCTAAGTCAAAATAGTTTTTGACTTAATTGATAGTTATTTTGCACTTTCTCTTCTTTGTAAGTACTAGCAAATTTTGAAATATTCGGTGTGGAACTTAGAAAGGGGACCTTTTTTGTAAAAGTGGCCCTCACCCCCTCCGAAAATTTACTTTTTGGACTTCATGAACATCTCATCCACCAAAAAGTGGATTTTCTTTAAAAAAAAAATGTGAAATTTTTGGACCTTATTATCAAAAAATGGCAGCAAAAAGTGGACCTTATTGTCCTCTTGTGGAATTTGGGGGAGGTGCAACCTCATAAGGGAGGCTCTAAACCACTAGCCACAAGCGGTCTAATTTGCGCAAAATTTCTTTTTGTTTCAATCCTTATGTCTGATCAATTTCAATGAAGGCATTACATGAAAGTGCAATGAACAGCAGTGTCCCCGACATGTATCTTTGCAGTGTGCTCTAGATCTAGTTCATATGGGTGCACACGTAAATTCAACGACTCATGAAATGCACGTAAAATACCACATCATGCCCTCTGATTTGCACCCTGCTTGACCTATTTGGATGTTTTGAATCTATTTCTCGATAAAGCACAACTGAAAAACGTTTCAAAGAATTTGCAATTTTTCTATAATTCTAGTATAGATTTTAACTGAAAAAGATATGAACAGCGCCACCACTATTTGAGCTGACATGTACGCCTCATAGCCGCTTTCGACCCAGGGTTGGAAGTCGAGGGCCTAGTTACTACAACAGAATCGAATTTCAAAATTTGTGATAATCTCAGCGATGATCAAGCTTATTCTTCACTTTTATTATGATATTACCACCCCACGGAAACCGGGTCCCCAGAGGACGCAAAAATCTCACAAACGTTTGTTATTTTTACCGGAACTAACTACATTCACCCAAAACGTTGCAGTGATTTAGTGTTGTGTGCCATTAAACCCACTGTGGTGTTTCACCATTTACATGGCAGCTCGTGTAGTAAGTGGGGGGGGCTAGTTGCACTGTGGTTCAATATTGATTCATAGCAAGTAAAAAAAAGGAAAATGCTTAGCACCTGGGTTTTTTAAAATGGGAGGAGGGCCATTTTATTTTTTAATTTTTATCTGAAAAGGTGAGAATATCACATATTTTACATACATTGCTGAAAGACTGCACTGCCTGGAAAAAAGGAAACCGAGTCTTTATAAAGGCACTAACAGTGTTGTGCTTTATCGGAAAATAAAAAAATTATTAAAAACAGATTTGTGCATATCGTGTAACAAGTACAGGTGTCCTAACATCCCTCTACGACCAAAAGCAAATTTAAAGCGGACAAATCAAATATTTTAGTCAGTACCTATCTGTAAGGACACTTTACTACAACAGTAATCACATGGAGATTCATATTTTTTTCTGTCAATTGTTCAGTTGGATGAAATAACTTATGAAAATAATAAATGTAGACTTTTCTTACGTGTAAGAATTCCTGCAAATTTCAAACATTTGGACTCTTTCAGGTGAATCCCCAAGAGTTTTTTTTGTTACTTCTGTCAGGTAGAACCCTTCTAATATTCACAAAACTGCTAAGGGCCATGATCCGATCCCTAATAGCCTCGTCACCAGATTCCCAGAGTTTAGTGAGCACACGTAGCATAATGGAAAGCGCTGGCTCACGATGGCAAGACCATGGAAAATCGTGAGTCTTGTGAATGTGATTTTAAATTAACTTGGAAGAATTTTCAATATATAAAAGGTATGATTGGGGGAAACGGTACGCTCTCAACGCTGAATTGAACTAAGGCGATGCCATTTTAAGTGGAAGAACGAGGCTGGGCCAAGTTCTTCAATGCAAAAATAATGGCACGCCAGTTTGAATTGTAGGAAAGAGAGCACCGGTTTCTCAAATCATACTTTATTTCTCATTCTTTAAAGTTCTAATTTTGGTATCTTTAACCTAATTTTGCAATCCTTATGGCCTAAATATAAACACGGGCAGATTCTACAGTGAGTTCAATGACTTGTTCCACAAGTAGGTCATTTACCTTTTCACTTGGTGTAATGCTATGTCACAGTTAAAATTGAATTTTTGGAAAATCCATGGGAAGAACACATTGCGATTCCCAAATTCCCCACTTTTTCCAGATGTATCTGATCTGTGCTGCATTTTTCTCAACAGCATGTTTGAGTAAGGGATCGCAGGAAACTGGATGGGGTGCATCTTTGACACCTTACATACAACAACTGTTGCCTTGGCATACTCCACTGAGACTACGCTGCACCAGTATGGAGTCACAGGATACATTCACACAAGATGATGTCGTTTGAATGAGCAATGAGACTTGTAGTGGATGACTTTTGGCGAGCCTGTAGGAATTCTTCCAATTCTGTCTGGATAGCCCTCCTGCAAACCTTAGGAGGAACTTCAGACGATCAGGCTCGCCAAGAATGGATGAACCTGGTAGCCTAAGTACCCCCCCAACACCCTGAGATCAGAGATTCACGGAATCACTTGCTATCCAATCCATGACACTGCCAGTCACCCAGTATCCCATCGATCATCCTGGAATCAAGCCAGATGGTAGAGCAAGGTCATCCTCTACTTTGAACCTAAAAGCAGTTGTGGACAGCCCATCTAGCAAGCCCAAAGATTTTGACCTTGATAGGAAAGCATGGGTCAACCTCACCAGACTCAGAGCTGGCGTTGTTCGTACACCGATCTTTCACAAGATCGGAGTAGAACTATCACCAAAGTGCGATTGTGGAGAGCCACAAACCATTAGCCGACATCAGAGATTGACTGGTGATGTCTTACAAGTCCCAGAGGAGTTCCAGGCCTGATCAACCTGGATGAATGAACTATCAGCTGGTTAAAGAACGGATCTTCCACTGTGATTTTGGACTTGAACGCACGAACGAACGTGTGGTAATATGGATAGCAACACTCAAACCAAAGGTTTTCCCTTTCTCCGCTACAATCTCTGTGCCACCCACAATCCCCAACTTTAAACTCATCAATGTTAAGCCCTAAATATAAAACATTTTACCAATAAGTAATAAACTTTTCAAACACCTGCTATCACTGGAAACATATTTTGAAAAAAGTCAGACCACACATTGATGCTACCCTAGTCCCCTTGCTACCAATTACTTCCCAAATTGAATCATCAATATACGTCCCCACATTTATTTTATTTATTTATTTTTACATTTTAGAGGACCGAGACCTCAGCAATGCTCAGAGGTATACCCAACAGTTGTTAACCACTCTACTAGGGGTGTCCCTCGAAGCTGACCAGGACGGCTTGGACAATCGGGGTTACCACCCTACTCTTCTCGAAACTGACTGTGATATACATGTCCTGTATGACTCCCTCGTACTGGACCGCTGCTTAACGCCCCTCTGAAGGACGGGATATTCCGTGATTGGGCAACTGAACCATGGGGAGAATGGAACTCCTAATTTTAATCAATAGCACTTATCACAAATTAAAATCCAGAATTTAGTACCACCCAATTAAATCCCAGATAGTGGCCCTACCGGGGTTTGAACCGGGGACCTCATGCACCAAAGACATATCCTAACCAGTGGGCCACGCTCACCCTATGGTAATATATTAACAAACATTAAGTGCTAGTATTCCTCAAAGGGAGTCTAACTTTACCCCTGGTTGTAAACCCTGGTTTAAAACAGGGTCTTCATGAATTGCCCTCTTTCTTTGCACAGATCTGAAATATGATGTAAATTAAAAAAATCCCCATGGATGGGTCCAATGGCCAATTCATGAAGAATTTTCTCACCATACCAACACCGATATCCATTCATAAGGACTAACCTTGTTTTAAAACCGGGGTTTAAAGTTAAAAACTCTTTTGAGAATACAACCCTAATCTTTTAAGGAAGGATTTTTAAATTGAGTAGACATAACAATCACATTCATATCTTGTTGAAGTTCACAATCGATCCATGATTTCTAAACTATCAACATTGTATCCATGACTCTCTAAGTGAATACGTTCAATGGCAAGTCCCCAACAAGGTAATAACACATTTTACACCTATTTTTGTGGGAAGATGATTTCAATAGTATACATAGACTATCTCTGTCCACTCGAAATTATGAAGTAGCGACACAGGCGTATATATTGAACCGACTTTAAAAGCGCGCGCTTAGGTAAAGCACAATCACGCTAAACTGAAAGGTGGCACTGGGTGTACGCGTGTGTCCCCACTTCATACTTCAAACGAGACAAAGTTATTAAGCCATCCATTCAGAAGTGCACAGTGTTGCACTTCTTAAATGCTCTGTAAACTCTTTTCATCCATAACTCCATATCTGAAGACTATCCAAGATAAGAACCCAACACAATTCCACTTTTAACCTACTTGTTGTTCTGCATACAGGAATTCAAAGAAACACCGTGGCATCAAAATGCTGTAATAACTGTCCGCCTTTATTCTCAAGGGTCTGTTAACCCAAGAAAATTGTTGTCTTTTTACTTAGTTGGCCACAATTGTCAAGGACAAGTACCCAATCATTTATATGCTTTATTACTATTACATTCAAAAAGTAAGAAAACAAACCTGCACACTCATATATTGACTACTTCCTTTAACTCATAACTCTCTGTTTCTATATCACAATCAAACATTCAAATAGTTAATCATTATTACTGGTCATGTCCAAGCTTTGAGACAAAAACTATATAGTGTTCTTTTATTAACATACCAAACTTCATTTTAAATGAAATACTAAAATACAAATATTACACCACAATTCCTCAAAAATAACCTGAACGAGTTTATTTTCGTCACCCCCAACTCAAAATCAGACTCGCCACCTTAAACTCATCAATTGCAGTCCAGAGCAGAGTGTACGCCAGCTGCGTCCAGTGTCCATGGCCGGAGCGCGTCCAGTTCTACTTGCACATCACCGCAGAGGCAGTCATAGCTCCGGGTGCTGATGCGTATATGTGACTAAGCATGATGAGTGGGCTTGCAGCAGCCCGCAGGGGAAAGCAGCCAAAAAACTAGGAGCTACTGACACAGCTCACAGGCATACGATACCCCTAAATTGGAGCAAAATTTAACAATCATGTTCTTTATTTCTTTCCTCAAATTGCCCGGCACAATCCCCGTCGTGATTGAAAAGTGCATTTGCGTTACGTCAGGAGTTTCAAGAGTTCACAAAGTGAACCTCTCAACGGGAACTCCTCTTGTCGTAAGGCACCACAAAAGAAAGTGGCGATTATAATTGTCATCGCAGCACACAAAATAATCCTCATTTAACAATTTTAAGTCCGCCAGACCTAGATGAGAGTGAAAGTAGGACAGCGGCGGTTACGACCGACCTTAGGATTATTGTCAAGCTTTAGAGCAAGAATGGAATAGAACCAAGTTTTATTTAGTGTTTATCATCCTACGTCAGGCTAGTCCAATAAATTGCCCTTCTGAACTGAGGGTTCTGAAGTGCTAATTGATTTAATCAAATTTTGTTAGAACTGCATTTTTCCCTTTAATCTTCTCTCTCTAGATCTGGGTCTCTCAATACACAAGCCAAGCTACCTCCCATACTTAAGATTCAGTGTATAAACCAGCTAGAAATCGATGCCTCCATGTAAAATTAGATAGGGATCCAAATGATAGAATGTATGAGATATTGAAGTTTAAATTTTGAAAAGCGAAATCAATCCCAAAATGACTCCCTCCTGGCAAGTTTTCACATCTGGATCAACTATGCATGCTACAACACAAATCAGAGGGTGTTTTTTTGTCAATCCATAATACACCAGTTTGGGGAAATTTCACCTCAATAGGGTCATGTGATCCCATTGAAAATCCGATTCTTATACAGGGGAAAAACCTGTTTAATGCTCATTTTAGCTCAAAAAGCATTAGACTAAGGAATTTTTACAATGATTTTGAACTGTCTTGTGGTTCTTGAAACTTTTTGAAAAATTTTTATCCCTAAGTACTGGACATAAGTTTAGTACCCCCCCCCCCCAAACACTACACTACAGTATATGGCCATTGATAGGCACATGGGATTGATTCAAAACACCCTCTGGACACAAAATAACTGCGGGTTTTTCTTTTCACATGGCTTTTTTACTCTCCTCTCTCTCTTAACCTCTTTCAATGTCTCTGTCCATCTCAATCTTGGTCTGTTTTGTCCTTGGTCTCTATCGCCTTCTGTCTTTTCTTTTCTCTCCATATATACAACAAACATAGTGGAAAAAACGCCTTCTTTTCCTCTATCTTTCACTCTCTCTTTCAATCTCTATAAAACATCCCCCCTTTCCATTATTAATTCCCAGGGTTAAGTCTTTAAAAAAATGTTGAATCTGAAAAGAAAGTCCAAATCAATTTTGATTATAATTTTGGAGTCAGGGACAAGAAAAAAAAAAGAAAAAGAGAAAAAAAAAATTGTTTTAAAATTTACATTAAAATTTGTATTCCAAACTATCCAAAGGGTCAAAGAGAAAGAAAGGGAGGAAAAAGCTCAGTCGAGCGAGTGATGAGGGGGGGGGGGAAATATTTTTGTCAGATAATGGGGACGATTTTGGGCAGGACAGAAACACCTTACCAGTGTTGCTTTTGGCCGAGAGGGTGGCGGACTGGTTTCCCGAACGGTTGTTTTGATTGAAACTCTTAACCCTAAAACCCCACGTCGGGTTTTGTTTCTAGCTATCTCCCGGGAGGGGGACTGAAAGGGTGGTGAGGGACGAGGGGAAGCGGGGAACAAGAAAAGTCAAAAATTCGGGTGGGATTCGAACCCAGGGCCCCTTCGGGCCCCATTCCCATGACCCGGGGATAGCACGCTACGGCCGGGTTTTGTCCACTGGTCCTCGGCCAGCGGATTGCGGACCCATGGGAGTCTTGGTTTGATGACGTCATCTACTATCGGGCCCCATTCCCATGTTCAAACCATTTAAAATCAAGAAATATTAAGCACAGCTAAAAATATCCCACATGGCTATACAGTAGATCTTTGGACTGAACCACAAGAGATACCATATCCACTGCTGTCTGCCTCCTCATCAACCTTCAATACACTCCCGGCTCTTAACCGATTGGGCCCCCATACCCCCTCCCTACATGCAAATAGTCCACTCATAAAAAAACTTAATTTTTTTTTTCAAAAATCAAAAATTATTTTGCAGTCATTGTTGTGTACATCTCCCTCAAAAACACTGACTTAAGTGTTCAACTTATAAAGAATCTTGAACGGAAAAAGTATTTTGGAACAGGTTATGTACATTTATTTAAAACCCTACCCACAACTAAATCTACAAAATCTCACAGCCACTTGATGAGGAGGAGAAAAATGCCAACTACTAAGTCCAGGAAGTAGTAGCGAGACGTCCATCAAACCCAAGACTCATTATGGGCACGAAAAATTGCTGGCTGGGCCAGCGGGTACACCGCCGTTTAGCCTGCTTATCCCGGGTCATGGGAATGGGTTCGAATGGCTGCTGGACTGATTTTAACTCAAAATTTTTGGAATCAGGACTTTTGGTGATTTTGTTTTGTGCTTCATCAAAAATCAGATTTTTTGCACATCTGTAAACAAGTTGGGTTTTATATCATAACCACAACCACTGCAAATGATTAATGATAAGAACCAGAAGCAAACTAGTAAGCACAAAATCAGATATTTGTAATTTATTGTCCGTACAGACAATTACAACTGCAACCACGTTTTAATTGAATGAAGAAGAATCATATCTTTGAAGACTGTCGTAACCTTATGAGAATTTATACGGACTTTAACCTCAAATTTTAAGCGTATTCTTGCAAATATCAAATATTTGGGACCTCTTTCGGTGTGATGAATCACTGATAGTTTATTTGAAACTATGATGGACCCTTAAGTGTTAATGAACTCTACTTGAACAGAACTGATGAATATGGAAACTTCCTATGCGTAAAAGTGACTAACACTAACAAATGTACAATCTACCAGAACGCAGCTATCTTTGTATAAACCTCCAGTTTTCTTTGTGATGATGTGAAATCTCCTTTATCTTCTAGTGGATGATTAATCCATCATTGTTTCATTCAGCCAAGCATCATCAATTTAATCCTGTTTTTACTGTCACCTTGCTTAATGATCAAGTAAAATGACCCACATACATTTCACCAATTCTGGAGGGCAATTTTCCATCACCTCCCAAATGAGGTACACGCTATGTAGTGTGAAACTCTACGGCTACTTCCGATTCAAGAAAGAAATTATACCAATATTTGGGGGAATTATTTTAAAACATTAAATTAAAAAAAAGTTTGGAATTTGAAACATTTTACATTCCCTTATTAGTGCCTTTAGATTTTTTCACATCTACACCAGGGTGTTGACTCTCTACCCAAATGTTTTTAGAATGAGGTTCTTGGCTTTTGCATTCACTATATTCAGGAGACATAGGAGCGTTGGGGTTGCCTTTCTTTGTTATTAGCACTGAGAACAAAATATGCAAAATGAGGGGGGGGTACTTAAATATGCAACCTATTGTGATTACAGACAAACACGCATAATTAATTTAATTATTATTTTATTTAAATATTTTATGTAAACATGACCCACTATACCCACAAGTTTCATTGTTGTAAATCATTTAAATCGCCATTATTCTGGATTGGATGATGTTTATAAAATTTTTACCTTTTTTGATTAACAAGAAACATTGCTTACTCTCATAAATGTACCAAGTGAAAATTTCACTCCCCCATTAAGAGTGAAAAGCTTTGTAAACCACTCCAAAATGATGTGGTTGTCTTAAAAAGAATTGAATTTTCCATTTCAAAAAGAGTAAAAAATCACGCCCAAAAAAAAGAGTGAATTTCAATCCTTTGAGGAGCGGTTTGTTTTTTAGTTAAACAAAGACAAAGGACAACACTTTGAGGAGTGATTGAATCGAAAACGACAACAACGAAAAACGAAGTGCAAATCCAATTTTTGGAGTTATTGTAGTGATTTTGTTCACTTCTTTTTTGAGTACAAACACTAATTTGAGTGGTTTTTTAAAAGAGTTTTCACTCCTTTTGGGGAGAGTGAAATTTTCACTCATTTAATTTAGAGAGTACATACATCCAGACAATAGATATCCAAGTGATTCTTCCAGCCTTTGCTGGTGGCCGACAAAAAATATTGCTTGATAACTAATTACACACCATTTAAATTTGTTAAGATTTTGTTATTTATGTTATTAGATTATGTTGTAAACAAAATGTAATTTCAACAGTCATGATTGCTGGGCTGATCCTCTCTGCTTTCTGTTCCTCCTAATAATGCATGGTTGTTTTTCCAGGGAGCTCAAGGCCCCCAGGAACCCCCATTTGGCAATGGCAAGCTATAGGGGGAGGTACGGATGACACCGAAGATCTCACGGAGAACCATCAAGAAGCTGCCCTGTCTGTGACAGTCGGATTGTTTCGGGCATACCACCTTCTCTATTCACCAACTGCAAGCGCTAACTACATGTATCAAGTGGTCAAATTTACGAAGATGGCAAGTCTTACTAAAATAACCACTCTCCACTTTCAGTGTGGGTTTGCATGGAATGATGCCTTAATGTCAACGATGTGGGTCGAGTGATATGTCACTTGTCTAATATCCAGGTGATAATCTAGTTCATAGACCTAGTTTTACATGGTGCAAGAAAAAAAAAAGAGAGGGAAAAATAACTTTGATGTCCTGTTAGAAACATTTATAAAATGCCAATGATCTCATTCCCAGATTAAATTCAATTGAATGTTGTTTGGTGCATGGGTTACTAAGAAATAGAATTTTGGGGCAGGGTTTGTACAATCAATTTGATTGGTGCTGCTGCTGTTCTTCCTATCTATGGAAAGCAACAACAACCAACCATTCTTAAACAGCTGTAGAAATGTAAGCAATTTCATTGGTTGATGCCCGGGTTCAATTCGACAATTGAACCCAGGTTATTTGGAGGTCGAAGTGCTCCCGTCATACCGCATTTTGCTATGTTCGTGCACACCCCGTTGCGTCTCGTTGCGTTCAACAGGTTGTTCGATTTTTGTCACTGGTGGTGGCAGTCCTTTCTTGTTGTATTTAAGCCATAAAGTATCGCGAAATTGGGTAACTTATGAGAATTATAAAGCTGTGTAAGAATGAGAATAAAGGTATGATTTTGGGAACATGTACTCTCTTTATGACAAATTGAAACCGGCGACACCATTATTTTGCGTGGAAGAACTCGGCCTCCAGCCTCATTCTTCCACTTAAAATAATGGTATCACATTGGTTTCAATTCATCTTAAAGAGAGTACCGGTTCCCAAAATCATACCTTTATTCTCTAAGTGGAGCACGATGATGATATTTTGGTAAGGTTGAATTTACTTGCATACTTGTCGCTGATTTATAAGCTAATTATAATACATTTCCCCATTTTGTATAATCTTACATTATCACTTCTTATCCCACAATCAGTATTTTTTTTTCCAAATTCAAAATGCCCAATTTGTCTCTAAAGTGTTAGGTCATATCAACACCTTATATGGGATGAATTCAGTATTCTGCCACAACATCCTTCAACATGCAGTTTATTCCGTTAAGGCTGCCAAATTCATAGGGTTGTGGCAGAATACTAAATTCTTTCCCCTTATATTACTGTTCTTTGTGAAAAACAAACACTTAAAGCATTTTAAAGCGATCTTGAAGATGCCATTTACGACAGTTTCTACTAGGTCTAAAAAAAGTCGGATCATGAGTTGTATTTGTAAACAAAGCATAAAAATCATCATTTCTTGACAAATAGGGCGTGTTATGCTTAGCCACTTACAGGGGTCTTTACTACAACAATTTCCAATACAACAGTTCAAAAAATGGACTGAGTAAGAAAAAAGTCCCGGATGTAGCGATTGTTTCATCAAACGAAGACTCATATGGGCACGAAATCACTGGCCGGGCCAGCGACACTGTCCTAGCATGGTATCCCCAGTCATGGGACTGGGGCCCAAAGGCCCCTGGTTCGAGACCAACCCAAATTTCTGACTTGTCTCCTTCCACTCTTCCGTTATTTGTTCACTCCCTCCTGGCAAACAGAAGGGGCGTTAGGGTTAATCCATAAAACTATTCTAAACTAAAAAAATTACAAAAATGAATACCGTCAAAACATCACAATATTAGCTTAACCCTACTTACTATATCGACAAACACAAGTCATGACATTTTGTTTTCCTTTCCTTTTTACCTTTGAAAAATATTTTTGTGACACATTTAATCTGCACTTAGTACCAGCTCGGGAAAAGCACAAACAAATAAACTGCGCTCCCTTGAGGATTGCAGTGTTTGAAATTAAAATTGAAATGGTCAGAATGACGTCATAGAAGCATCGTTACCGTGGAGATTGGCCATTTTGGTCTTGACCACTACCAAAGGTAACATTATTAGTGGTGTGAAATAGATCACGTTATCTCAAATATTTTTACTGTTTTTATTCATGATTTGACCTTCTTAGAAACATGCCATGTTTTATGCAAAGAAATTCCTATGACATAGGCAATTAAGCATTACACATCACACCTACTTTGTATCATACACTTTATTCGATTAAAGGCAATATCAGTGACTTGCTAAATTGGAAAATTGAAGAATAAAAATCACCAAAAATCAGATTTTTGCATGACTGTAACAAGTATAGGTACACTAACATACCCTGCAGGGGGATAAGAACAAAAGCAACCTAACAAGGACGGAATCTGATATTTTAGTCATTACTGTCTGTATGGACACTTAATTCAACACATTCCTGCAAATTTAAAAAATGTTAACTCTTTTGGGTGGATCACTGATAGTGACTTAAAGGTGCAACGAGAGATTTCAAGTCCCATATTTTTTGTGATATGCAGTGATTTCATATAGATTAGATGCTCAATAGATTCCCTACCTTTTATTTGGTTACAGAAATAACTTAAAAATGAAAATAAAAGGTGATTTGTATATGCTTATATTTCAATAGAAAACATAGGCTGAATTTCATATTTGCTCTTATACGAAATTAGAAATTTCACAATTTTTGTACCAAAGAAACAGTTCTCAGCTTAATCCTTACAGATGGGGATATTTTTGATATAAAGCCTTACACCAGTACCAAAATCAGAATTTTCACAATTTTCGAGATACCTGTTATTTGAAATCTCTCGTTGCACCTTTAATGGGAAAAAGCCCATAATACAGAGTAGGTAAAAAGGGTATAATATAATTATGCCAAATGAGCAAACAAAGATGCATTGAAAACTACATGCCCCCCCCCGAGTCATATGATAAATTAATGTTTCTGAAGTACTGTTAATACACAGCCAGATTCTTATGGTGTAACCCAGAGCTTAGGCTACTCCATGTGTACTCTTAGCTCTACTCCAATGGTACCCCTTGATGCATTATTGATGCAAGACCTACAACTAAGTACATACGAAGTACACAAGCCATTAGGTGCACAACAGCTATGTTTTCCTAGGAGTACCCATCCCTAGAGTGTACTCTGCAGTTGCCTGCTAGGTGACTGACAGGTACACATGTAGGCTACAAGTAGAAGAGTACCTTCACAGGTACTCCCCTACCAGCTGTAGGCAGCACTTTGGCCCATAGAGGGCACCAAACATTCAATTGTTGTTTACCATTTTCTGATCATTTCCAAGCTTAGTTACATCTATATTTGAGTTCAGCATCACCAAAAACCTGGAAGAACAAACATTTTCACACATACAAATTACCATACTGAGTACATGGAGCATTATTATGAGACCATTATTATACCACTTTAACCTAAAAAATTGAGATTTTGGTATCATTTGCACAATTAGCCTTGCTGCTGCGTGTCATGTATGCCATAAGTTCTGTAGACAAAACTGCTATTAGCTCTAACAGCTAAGTTTAAACCATACAAAAAAGGTATATTGCACTAAATTCAAATGTCATTGATTTTAAGAACTAATGTGACAGAAATTTTGTAGAAAATCGGGATAACGAAAAAGTTTGTGGGCAATAAAACAGTTCCCATAAACAAAATCATCTTTTAATCAATACTGACGTATCATTTTTGTATCACTCCTTCAAAAATTCAAGTCTGTTTAGCCGCAAGCAATAAGGAAAATCCTCTGTGCAATTATCTGAGGAATTCTATCATGACCACCACTTCTTGATATGCAATCTGCAAGATGGGCCCTAGAACTAGGACTCGCTTGTTCTGGTTTTAGTATCAGCTGTGAAGCAGCGATTCGCACTGATGCACTCACTTGGTCAGCTTCTTGTCATGCTAGATGCGATATTGGTGAGGGTATCAGGGTGGTTTAATAAAAATGTGAACATTTCCCGGAACACATCCATTTCCCTCCAAGATTGCAACCATTTCATCCCAGTTCCAAAATTTTCCATCCAAGAGTTGAAAATTTCACTCCAGGATTGCCCAAACATTTTACCTTCCAAGATTGCAAAATTTCCTTCCAAGAGTGCAAAAAATTTCCCTTCAATCTTATGTGTTTCTTTATTTAAAGGACAAATTTTCCCTCCACATTCCTGGGAATGTCATTCCCCAAATTTTTCCAGGCAGGGTATAGCCAGACAACAGATGATGCTAATTATTCTTAAAATTATGACTTTCTAAAACAAAACAAAAAATAACACCCCCTGCCCCCCCCCAAAAACAAATCCCTCCATCCACCCACTCACCCCACTGAAAGTAGAGCTCCTATGGCCACACACACACAAAATAAACTGGCACTAATTATTTTTCAAAGTGCTTGGACTGATTGACCATTGGTCTTTGGACCTTTCACTAACGGTTATTATACCCAGTGGAAGTGGAACAAATGAATTAGAAGTAGAGTGCCGCCTCTGATTCAGTATCTAGTGCATGGCCCGACATGATTATAAAATAAACTCACCTTTTGAACTTCATCTCAGCTCAACCATACAGGTTTCTAGGTCAACTACACCATATTCTCAGTATGGATTTTCAAACCAGGCTTTCATTTCATTTTAAAGGAATCTGGGGTAACTTTACGTTTTGGATTTGGTATGGACCGTGATGTTGGGGGTCAGCAGATAATGAAGTCCCCCTGGGGGAGGGTGGAACTTGTATTGGAGGTGGCATTTCATGATCATGTACAAAAAAGCGTAATCAGGGTCGTTTTTTGAGATCAGGCGATTTTTTTGTTGCGCGTACAGATTTACGGTGTCCAAAATTTTAAAAAAAAAACACAAATTAGGGCTATGCTTCAAATTGGAAAAATGTGTTTAGGGTGTAACATTTTGCAACTTATAAAAAATCAACATACAATTTGTGTCAAAATAGGGTTATTTGATTTTTTCCATATTTTCTCCAATTTTACATGGTATGATATTTCCCATGAGTGATTTAGATGTTTTTGAATTTCAAGAATCCCCAGTGTTTTGCAAATGGCGATACCTAAACAGCACATGGACAAGAAGAAGTTGCCCTCAATTTTGATTGAACCTTGGGTTTTTGCATAATTTGATACTACCAATGTATTAGATCATACCTGAATAGTGAATAAGCTTGCTCACCCCCCTAGCCATATTTATGTAAGAAGCTGATGATTTAGTATTTTTCTATCGTGCTCAAACGAAAATCAACGCTTGTTTTTATTAGAGAAGGCCACGGATATCATAGGCCGGGGGCCCGGTCGTAGACATTTGTAGGGGGGGGGTTTTGTAAACTGAGAAATGTTATCGCTGGCAAGTAGGAGGTACTTGGCAAGCGTAGTGAGCTGAATAAAACAATAGCAACTAACAGGCGACCACGGTTCGGGCCCATTAGGGCCGTTAAGTAAGATGTTCTTACAGAACCATATTGTTTTTATCGTTTGAACTGCACACCGCACGTGCCCTTGATGCAAACCGGAAAGCCCTGAAAGGTGGGTTTTACAGGGGCCCGTTTAGGCCCCTGGCGGGGTGCCATGGGCAAGCCCTTTCGGGGTCCAGGGGGCGGAAGCCCCGGACGAAGCTCTAGGATTTAAGCTATTCAGAAAACTTCAAAATGATACCACTCTTGAGGGGTAAATGCAACCCTAATTCAAAGTCAAGACCGAGTAAATAAACGGAGGTTTATAATGTGCTCCACTGAGACGGGCAGTATGCGTATAAGCTTGTACTGCCATAGAGAATTGCATATAGCGATCGCGCAAATGTCTTTAATGGGTGGGATGTATGAGCAGATGCCCTGTCGGGGGTCCAGGGCGCGTAGCCCCCGGAAGCTTCTGGATTTCAGCGATTCAGAACCTTCAAGCTTACCACTTTTTGAGGGTTTTAGTAATGGTAAAAACCACTTAAAGAAAAAGAATGGTTTCTAACTTTGCTCACTGATACATGAACATTGGCATTAACAAGGCTGTACTCGACGAAGGGGAAAACTACACATTATAGCTAGCGTCAATGTCTTTAAACGGATGCGGGGCATGGCAGGCCCCTGCCGGAAGTACACGGCGGGTGGGCCTGAAGCTCTTGGATTGTAGCTACTAAGAAGGTTATTTTGAGGGTTTTAAGTATAAGAATTAATTCAATTGGACAGCAAGTAGACCTATAAGTTTATGGTGCCGGGCGGCTAGGAAATCGATCCCTACCAATTTTTCTTGGACCACTTCAGCTCCCGACTGAAACACTTTCCCTTTAATGGTCGACCACAAAATTGGGGCACGGGCCCAGGTCCCCTCGTGTTTTTCAAATTTTATTTTAACATTTTGAACACAAGTACTGTTGGCACATTTACAATTTAATGATACCGTTGGTTAGCTTGGAACAAAAAAAAGTAATGGCTTGAGGGGGAAGCCAAATATTTGGATATTTGTATTTATGTAAGTCTGGAGTTCAATTCTCACTCCGCGTTCTGATGTAGTTCTCCTTTTGTTTCATATTAATTCAACGTTCGACCGTTCTGTTCTCTTTATCGTTCCCTCTGTGATTGTCTCTTTCTCATTTGACGTCTCTCCTACTCTTGCTTCATATTTTTTTTCTTCTCTTTGAGGATCGCTGGGGGGGGGTTCCACCCCCCACACCCCCCATGGGGACGGGCTGATCATAGGGCCTTATTTAAGGAATTGGTTTACCTCCCACTACAGAAAAGGTTTGACCACTTTGGTAGTTAGTATGGACCCTCTACATCAATGCAGATAAGTAATACTCTCAAAGTGGGGTATCACTTTGTCAATAGGGCCAATTTAAGTTTACACAGGGGTCAACTTTAAAATGCCCCAAATTCATTGTTTGAAAATGTATGCCCAATTGTCATCTAATCAGAGGAGTCCAAAAAAAAATGTATGTTTGTACCACCTACGACCATTGGTTTTTAGTTATGGGGTAAAAAATGGCTAAAATGGTTTAAAAAAGGTCAATCCAAATTGTACAGGGGTAAACATTAATTAATTGATTCAATTTAAGAATTGCAAATAATTGCCATGAGGTGGTAAGCGGGACTCCTAAAAACGTAAAGTTTTGATTATGTAAATGTTTACCTTATGGGAGATAAGGGTCAAAGAAGGTCAACGCCCAATTGGGTATGTTGCCTATGGCCTATTTCTGTCGCATACATTGATAAAAATCTAACACTTGCAGATGGTCAAACTATTCCGGATTTGACGCATTAAGCCTAGATTGAACCAACTTCTATCAGTTTCAACAAAATTGGGGAGGCAACTTCTGATTTGCTGACCCTTGTACAAATAGCAAAATAGAAAATTGACCTTTTACCATTTTACCCTATAACTCAAAACCATTGGTCCATAGCTGGTACCAAACTTACATTTTGGGGACTCATTATGGACTAGACAGACAATACGGCATACATGTACATGCATTGGGCATTTTTTTAAAAAGTGTGACCTTGTGTAAAATTAAATTGGCCCCTATTGACAAAAAGTGACACCAAATTGAGGAGTACGACATACCTAGCAGTGATAAGAGGGTCCAGACTAACTACCAAAGGATGTCAAACCTTTTCTGTAGTGGAGGGTAAACGAATGAAATGTTTGACCTGGTCCTAGCTCCTCCACTAGATAGGTACGATTACAATAGCAGGCAAATTCAAAAACAAGGTTTTTCGTTGGCTTTGTTTACTGTTTGTTCATAAACCTTTGAAAACGTTCTGGGCTAGATGGTCAACCAAACCGTAGAGTGCAATTGAGAGAAATGTGTATCCTCAAAAAATATCCTCAACTATCACTTTAATTTCTCAATGAGGAGTTTAATTTCATTTCCAGGGTCTGCTAATCTTACATATTATAAATGCCTGATCGTTACACATATTTTAGTACAATTTTAGGTGCATAAAAATGAATGATGCAGAATAAAACTGTCAATCACAACGGACGACCCAGTAATTCTCCAAAGTCGTTTTATAGTAAGGACAAACTTTAAAAGACTTTATAGATACAGGGTGAGTAAAAAAAACTTGAACCGGATGTGTCCGCCATTTTGAGTTTTTAAATAATGCTATTAATATGATATGATATCATCGGAATGTCTATTTCATTATCTTTAATTTGCTGCAAGATAGTTCAATCGGGAAGTATAGGCCGAGTACAGTCTTTTGAAATCAAGTAGTCCGTTTTCATCCTATCCACGCTTTCCCAATTTGAATGCACGCGCGCGTTCCCCGAAGAAGCACATGTGCAATTCCCCGTGGGTGGACAGTGCGAAAACCGAGACAACTGCTTCATTAAAACGACTGTAATACTCTGTTTATACCTAACGATGTAATTGTCTTTGGCAGCAAATTATAAGATAATGAACTCAGCCTTACAAATGATATGCCATATGTTATGATATATGTTACTTGAAAAAGTTCAAAATGGGGACACAATCAGGGTACATAGTATGTTTTTTACTCACCCTGTATAAGGATATTTTTACATTATTAAATTATTAAATCTTGTAACATAAAATGAACTAAAAAAACAGGGAATAGTGGGGTGCATTCCTTTATCAGGGCAGGTTACAATAAGAGACCACCACCTGCTCAGTGATGTTACCCATGGTTACGGGCACATTGTATAAAAACATTCTTCATTTAGTGTACTTAAAAAATCATAACACTTGTTTTTAAGGTGTATTTTAAAACATGCCACAATTACTCTTAAAGGTAGTTAAAATAAAACCGAAGTACTGATTTAGGGTTGTTGTTTTCTTGTCAAGTGGAAAATATGCACTTAGGATACATTTTGTTATTACACAAGAATGAATCACACTTGGAATACAATGGGGCCCCACCCCCCTCCCCGGGGCATGAAGCTAATGTGGCTGGCTAAATTTCAATCAAAAAAAGACCCCACTTTTGCCAACAAGGCATGAAGGAATTAAACCTTGCACACGTTGCGGGGGGTCTCATTTCCACCCAAAATGGTTCATTTCATACTTCATCGCAGAAGTTGGCCGATTGCTTGCCTTTTGAGCATGCCTTGTCATGCAACACTTTGATTTATGTATTCTTGCACAAAACATGTTCGACGTCTGCCACTGAAAGTATGTATACTAGTTAACTTTTCAGTCTAAGTCACAAATCAAATTGAAAAAACTTTTGAAAAAAATAAACCTATTTTTTTCAAATTCTGAAGTTTCCAAATTTGCTTAAAATGATGGAAAATTTTGTTGGGGGAGGGGGTTGCAATGTTGTATAATTGGCCAAAAAATTCACGATCACTGAAAATTGGCATACATTCCAAAACCCAACACCAACTTGGGAACACCATCCCCCCACATAGTAAAAGATAGGATACATACTAGTCTGTGTCCTAACTACTGTTTATGATGTCATAATCAGTTATGCCCCTTCAAGACATGCTGTTGCTTTGTCGCCCGCGCGAGCGTGAAAGCGCCGGCGCTTCAAGTCAGTGCAAGCGATTTACTCTTGTGACAAATAAATCTCGCGCTGACCATCAATGCACCGTGTAGAGAACACATGACCTATAGGCTGCATATTGAGAGCCAGAATTGAAGTTGGATTTGCTGTGGGTGTTTACATCCATACCCATCTATTCTTATTAAACACAACGTCAGGAACAGCATTCCATGTTCTCCTACGACTTACAATCCACATACATCAGGCAGATCTTGAGTGCAACCTGTTTGCTCAAACCCTCCAATACCCAAAAATCGACCGTGATGAATATATAGTCAGAACCATTGTGCTATCGAAAGTAAATTTGATTGCTTTTTTTCTTTTTTTGCAACTCGGGCATTGTTTAAAATGACCAGTGCTAATATCTACACTATAAATGCCTGATCGTTACACATATTTTAGTAGCAATTTTATTCAATAAATGAATGATTTTGCAGAATAAAACTGTCAATCACGACGACACCCATTAATCCAAGTCTTATAGTAAGGACAAAACTTTAAAAGACCTTTCATATACAGGGTGAGTAAAAAAAACAACTTGAGCCCGGATTGTGTCCGCCATTTGATTTTTTAAATAATGTATATAACGTATGTGATATCATCGGACTGTCTATTCATTAGCTTTAATTTTTGCTTCAAAATCATTCCCATCAGATAAGTATAGGCGGATCACAGTCTTTGAATCAATTAGTCCACTTTTCACTCAATCATTCACCCTATCCAACGGATTCATTTTAATGCACGGCGCCCGAAGAAGCAATGTGATCCGGGCATTGCAGAAAACCGACTGCTTCAATTTCAAACGACTGTAACTCTGTCTAGTACCTACCGATGGGAATGATCTTGGCAGCAAATTAAAGATAATGAACTAAGCTTGCAAATGATATCACTGTTTAGATATATGTTACTTGAAAATTCAAAATGGCAGACACAATCCGGTCAAGTTTGTTTTGACTCACCCTGTATATGGATTTAAAATACTTGTACACATAATACTGAAATAAAATACAAGGAAATAGTGTGCATTTCCTTTTATCAGGGCCGGTTCCAATAAGAGCCACCACCTGCTCATGTATGGTTAACCATGGTTTAGCGGCACATTTTATAACATTCTCATTTATGTTGTACTAAAAAAACTAAAATCATAATACTTGTTTAAGGGTGTATTTTTAAACCTGCAACATTACTCTTAAGGTAGTAATTTAAACCGAGTACAGATTTAATGGTGTTTTTTTTCTTGTCAAGTGGAAAATATGCACTTAAGGATACATTTTGTTCTAACGTACACAAGCATGAAATCCACCTTGAATAACAAGGCCCCCCCCCCCCCCTCCACCGGCATGAAGCTAAAATGTGGGCTATTTTCAACAAAAAAAAAGACCCCACTTTTCCACCAAGCATTAAATAATAACCTTGCATACATTTTTGGAGGGGGTTTTCATTTCCACCAAATGGTCATTTCATACTTCACGCGCAACGTTGGCCGTGCTTTGCCTTTTGAGCATGCCTGTCATGCAACACTTTTATTTATGTATCTTGCACAAAACATGTTCGACGTCTGCCAGCTGAAAGTATAAACCAACCAGTAGATGCAAATTTTCTAAAATTTGTTGGAAATTAGACCTTTTTTCAATCTGAACTACATTGCTAACAATGATGGAAATTTTTTGGGGGAGGGGGTTCAAATGTATGTAATAAATTTGGCTCTAAACATCAAGGCATCACATGAAAATTGGCACATTTCCAACCCAAACAACTTGGGAACCCCACCCCCCACATTTAAAGATACATATAGTCTAGTGTCTCTAACTCTGTTTATTGATGTCATAACTTTAATGCAGCATCAGAATTTCCTGTCTTTGTGTCGTTGCCGAGTAAACTCGTGCCGTCGTGCTTCAAGTCAGTGCAAGCGATTTACTCTTGCGACCAACAATCTCGCGCTGCATCACTGCACAGAGGTAAGACACAGACTATAGCTGCATTTTATTGAGAGCCAGGATTGAAGTTGGATGCTGTGTCTTACATCGCATACCTCTATCTATTCTATTAAACAACAACGTCAGGAACAGTCTTCCATGTTCTAACCTCCGACTACAATCAATACATCAGGCAGCTCTTGGAGTTGCAACCTTTGTGCTGCAAACCTCTTCAATTACCAAAAATCGACCCGTGATGAATATATTCAGAACATTGTGTATCGACAGTAAATTTGATTGCTTTCAACTTGGCATTCTTTAAAATGAGAACTGATAATATCATTAGCTTCTCATGCAGCTCTGTCAACACTAATTCCATCATTTCTCTTTGTGTTTACAAGTAGCAGTTTCCCTACCAATATGTATTTTTCAAAGCAAGCAATCCTTTTGATTATCAAACCCTGTCGTATTACATATCTTCCTTCTCATTAGTTATTTTGCTTGGTACGAATATGACATTTACTATTCATGAATGACATCTTATGCTTTGCCTTTTTTGTATGACCAAATCATGCTTGACAGATGGGTCTACGTGCTACCTTTGATCGTCACCCTTTTTCTAATTTGATTTCGTGCAAGGGTACCTCTGTTGAAGGTTTTGTGCGTATTTGACTTTGAATGGGTTGAGTTTAAGGTTAATGGTTTCAAGGAGATAGGACGCAAGTGAATTTTACCTTCCCTCCAGTATGCTGACTGGTGCATAACCTCCCTCCCCTCTCCTCCTCCTCGTCCCTCAACTTCCTCCTCCTTCCCTCCACTGCCCTCCCCCTCCCTCCCTCCCCTTCTCTCTCTCTTCCCTCAGGCGCCCTCCCTCCCTCTCTCTCTCCTTCCTAGACTCTCGTCCCTACCCTTCCTCCCCCTCTCTCTCCTCCTCCCTCATTCTCCCTCCCTCCCCTCTCACCCCCTCATAGCTGCCCTCCCTCCTCCCCTACCTTCCCGCTCCTCGTCCTGCCCCTTCCGTCCCTCCTTCCTTCATCCCTCTCCTTCCATCTCTTCTCTCGTCCTTCACCAATCTCCCTCCCTTCCCCCTCCCCTCTCCCTCCTCCCTCATCCCCCTCAGCCCCTTGTTGCCCCCGTCTCCCCTCCCTGTGTCGCTCCCCCTCTTTCGTCTCTCCATCCTCTTCCCTTTCTCGCATCTCCATCTTTCCTCATCTCTCCATCCCCTCTCTCCTCCCCACACTCTTCTATTGCAAAAAAAAAAAAAACCATCAACCTGTGATACTTACACCATGCAGTACAATAAACCTTTCATCCTGAGCAGGAAATCTATCAATTTAAAATCTTTACAACATCACAACATGATTGCAATTGCAGTGTTGTTTAAAAATTGTTATGATTGATAATCATTTTTGATACCCAGAACTCACAAGATCACATCATGTAGATGTAAATGCATATTATGTACATCTCAGTGAACTCTGCTGTAGTGATGAGCCTAATTTCAAAGAGAAGTCATGTTCATCACCCCCGCAAATTAAACTGTTTCGTGCTCCCATGCCCACACATTTTATGTTTATTATACTAGTCATACTCTTTCAGAGACCCAGCTTCATGAAACTCATTCAGTGGAAACTAGTTTGAACGTTTTTCTGTTGAGCCCACAACACTATAAAGAAAGGTTGAATAATTAGGTTACAATGGCTGGGTGGATGTACACTTATAAAACTCTACACCTATTTATAACCACACACTACCCTACCCTATTATCTAACATAGTTGAAAATGAACATGCACGGTGTTTGGTTTACACTATTTATACAGGCATTTTCTGATAGTAAGGCTTGTTTTCATAGTTTTATTAAGTGGGACAAACATACTTTTTACATATCAGATATCGCTGCAAGTTTGATATTCGTCATAATAATTGCCCATTCCCTCCCCTGTACGCATGGTAAGTGGCACAATCACATTTTAAAACAAAACCAATTTGTCTGATCGAACCCATTTTACTGTGTACGTTACTTTGTGTTTAAGGCAATTGTAACTTTTTGAAGTTGATAAATTTAAAAATTACATAAATTGTGTACGAGCAATAGTGTTAATGTTTACCTTACCCCCTTAAAACCAGCAGATGTTATTGGTTTTATAAATTGAGGTAATAGGGCCTATATTAGTATTTGACCAATCAGAGACATTGTTAAAAGAAGCTAATGTTGTACAGAAGGTCTGTTATGAGGGTTCCTCAGAAGTTAAATCATGCTTTATCATGTACTGAGACAATCAAAATCTGTTTAGAAAGGTGGTAGATCTCAGGGGGTTAAAATGAGCCATCTATGTGGAACACAAATTGACTTATTCGAATAAGTGCCAATCAAACTGACAAACTTTTTAATATACCCTGGAAGCTATTCAAGATAAGATTCGTCCTGCAGAGTACCTATTTCCTTCCACAAAAACAAGCCAGCCTTTAGAGATATTTTAACTAAGCCCATTCATGCGCTATAATTTAACCAATCCTTAAGTTTGGGACACCCTGACTTTTAATTTAACCCACCCAGATTTTTTCACACAACTCTAAAATTATGTCATTGATACTGAAATATTCGGCCTTATTTAGTGTGTCATTTTTATACAATTGATGTTGTAACTCAACTCAGGCCTAAATCAAAAATATTGTATCGGTAGCAAATATAATTGTATTGTTTGTCAGGTCAGGTTTCCTATGAGGCCTGCTAACTGGTATCTCTGGTAATGATTTACCTGTCCCAGGGCCGGTTGTCGGCGGCTAAACCCATCACCCCATTGGGTTTTCGAGGAATCTGATAGAAGGGTAGCTGGTTACCTACCCTGGTAGAAGAAAAGAAGATCTACCAACAAGGGCATCAGCTCTGGATAGTTAGTGGCTACATCACTACAAATCCAATGATGGATACAGACAGTAGAGGCTAGTCATGATATTAGGACTAGAACGAGGTATCAATTTCTCACGAAAACATGACTTTTTTTAATGGGCAAAAACCTTATTGGAAAATTCACCTATTTTTGCAGCGTGGTTAATCCACTACCCCGACGGATTTTGAGTCAATAATTTTTCTTAATTAAATAATGATATTACTAAGATCTTTTTGAACAAAGGTTCTCTTGGAAATATTAGATTTTTATTTACATTTAATAGCTGTCTAAGATAGATAAAAATAGAGAAGATTTCAGTACCTTCCCACAATTCATTGCATTCCAAATGGAGGTTTTTGTACAGGTACTGATGTGAATCGTTAGAGGAGAACATTGCAAATTAACGAGTATTATCACAACTTGCAATTTTTTAAAAATGGAGTTTTTTGTACAGGTATCATGTGAATTTTCGTTAGAGAGGAAAGAATGTTTTCATCTCTAACGATTCACATGACTAACCTTTACCAAAACCTCCATTTTGAAGCAAATGCAATTGTGGAGATTCACTGATATCTTCTCTTGATAAAATCATCACCTATGCTGTACACCTCACATCAGATGGCGGCGGGCATAACTTCCTATCAAGCACAAGTGATGTTTTTTGAGACTGTTTTATGATTGGGGGTAAGCAGAGTATCAAAGTTGGGTTACTGATTCATTCTGAAAATGCCTGTCCAAAGGCTATGCCTCCCGAGCATATACATGAGGCACTCCCAAGGTGTCCTGGGGGTGGAGCCCCCATTTGTGTTTAAGGGGGCATGCACTTCACCGAAAAAGCTCAATTATACACCAAAACATACCTTGGTTTAATATTAACTTTTTTTAAAGTTTTAAAATTGAACATTTACATTATGCTTACATTTTACCCATTTCAGTATGAACAACTGATAAAATTCTTAATATTTGTTGAGGTCAAAGATATGACAATTTCCAACATATTTTACCCAACTTTTTCGGGGATACCTTTAAAGAGACATGAAGGAGAATTTCCAGGAAGAATGCCGCCCATTTTTCTTGAACCCCGGTTTTTACATATTTCGATCTTTACCAATTATTATATCACCCCGAACTGAATAAGCCGAATCGCCGTCTTTATGTAATAAGATGATCATTTAGTAGTTTCGGTCAAATCATGGTTTTTCCTATGGGGGAGACGATTACGTATTGCAATTTAAGTTCAAAACAAGGTTATGGGTTTTCTTTTGCACCTGTTGTCCATAAACCTCCTGTCACTTTAATTCTTACCTGTTCATCAATTGGCACAATAATATTTCGCATTCAGGGAGTTAAAAATTTGGGCTCATATTCAAATGGCCTCTAGCTTTAGAACCTGTGTTTTCAACCAGGATAAGTCCTTCATGATGGACATGTTTTCCTATACTATTTATATGCTTTAGTTGAATGTCCTAGATGAGCAAATTAAAGATGGATGGGTCATTCCAAAGGAGGTACAGCAATAATAATAATCTCAAAGGTTTAATTTTAATCTCAAACCGTGGCCTGTATGGCCAAATTTGCAGAGACTTTACAACTTATAATTACTAGACAGAACACACTGACACTTGGGAGGCAGCAGCTTTAAACAGCGCCATATTGCCACATTCAAACACACTACACGAAACACACAATCAGATGTAAGTGCAAGCTTTCAGGTGTGGGGTAGGACACTATCTGCTCGATTTGGCATGGGATTTCCAAACGGTACTTTTGGGAACTCTACGTGCCATTTTACTATGGCAGTCTAGTCCCAGTGACCTTAAAAATCATCTCTTAAACCTTTGTTCAAAAGAATCTTAGTAATATCATGATACATTAAGAAAAAATTATTGGCCTTCAAAATCCGCCGGAGTTAGTGAATTACACCCGCTGGCAAATAGTGTACGTATTTTCCAATAACGGTCTTTAATGTAATATTCGTGACCATGCCTAGTCTTTCCTCAAGTCTGTGTGTAACCGTTCGATATCTTAAGACGCCCTCCTACCGTTAATTCTTGAAACGACTAGCACCGAAGTTGATTGCTATTTTGATTTTGCTGTTGCTGTTAGTTGGCATGTCCTACCCCCCTGCAAGCTTTCATGGTTCATTTTCCCATTTCAAATTACCCCGGAGAAAGTGGATTCAGGTTTTAAATCAATATATGTATACAAATTAACCCCAATTGGGTTCCCGAATTAAATCCACAATTGGTCCCACTGAGATTCGATCCGATGACGCCTTTTGCTCCTAGTAATTGCTAACCGCTAGACCACGCACAGTACTCTTCCCACAATGCATTTCTTTCAATACAATGTTTCACTGGTTTGTCACAGCGATTCCTACTAGTGACAAAGTACTTACATGAAAGATAGGGATGAGTTTCTGTTCATTTAGGCACTTTTTGTCACATAAATCATGTGAAACCAGTGCAAAAACTGTGTTGGAAGAAATTTCATTGTGTGAAGAACAGCTACCCCTCGTGGTCATTCCACCCTCTCAGATTTTTCTCATCTTTTTTACATCACAATTTATATACCTTGAAAGATAAAGGTCCCTCATGAAGGATCTCAGCCTGGTTTAAACCAGGTCTGAATTTAGACTCCCTTTGAGACGATTAGCCTTGGGAAGATATTCCAGACCACAGACACAGTACTAAGGATGGGGTTTGAATGGCATTATTCAAGATGATCAATAATACTCATGGCAATTCATAATTTGGAATCTAGAAAAAAATGTAAAACCAAGGCTTTTTCGCGAACCACAAGTCTCTCCTGCTTTCGCGCTTAACTGTACGACAAAAGCAGCACGCCAGAGTGCAACTGGGGCGAGTCAAGGGTGTCCCAAAAAGTTGTTTCAAGCATTGAAACTCCCATTTCTTACCTAGTTTTACTTCCCACGATTTCATTTGACACCACCCTCGGGGGTCACAACATTTTCCATTGTTGGAGATATTAATCTTGCAAGTTGAAATCCCCCCCCCCCCCCCAGAGACTAAGTAGAGAGTATTCTTTTACTTCCTGCTCTTTCATTTGACACTCACACCAGGGGTTCCAACATTTCCATGTGGAATATTAATCATGAGAAGTCCTCAACAAAGCATAACAACTAAAATGTTTAGGTAGTAGCAACCCCCCGGGTTTGCATTTTGATAGTGATTTTCGTCTACCACCTCGCACTCTTTCATTTTTACACCACCTCTAGGGGTCACAACATTTTCCATTGTGGAGATTATTAATCTTGAAAAGTCCCCCCCTTGGGCACAATTAATAGACGTTTAGGATGACACCCCCGGTTTTGGCATTTATAGGTATTCCTATACTTCTCACTCTTCATTTGATACCACCATAGAGGTCACAACATCTTCCCTTTGGGAGTATTAATCTTGGAATGTCCCCCACATAATCATAACCAACAGATGTTTAGGAGTAGCTCCCCCAGGGGTCACAACCATTTTTCCATTGTAGAGATAATAATCATGAGAAATCCATAATGCACATCCCTTAAAATTCACTAAATTTTTTAGTAAAATAGAAATTTATTCAATTTGGCAACACTTATTTTTTGAAAAAATCATGTTACTCGGAAAGAGGAAAACAACTCATTTTAAATTTTAGTCCCCTACGGGGTCCAGAAGCGGTGAAATGCACAATTTGCGTATTTCACATTTTCCAAGAATGTACACAGCTGGCAACCCAAAAGACTGACCAGAACTACAAAACAAAACCATTTCAATGAAAACATGGGGCACTGATCTAGCTATATTTATGTTAATAACCTTTGTTGTGGTGTACTCCCCCCCCCCCCTTTTGATACGTCTTCTGGTTTTTGTCCCTGTTTTTGTACACCGACCAAATCACACACAGCCTATACGCCCAAATAAAACACATGCTGACCTATTTATTGTAAGGACACAAACTCCTAATCAATTCTTTTTGAAGTGTAAGTATTCCACACTGACCATTGACAACCGTAGAAAATTTGGGTTTTGAAATGTCACCAAGCATTTAGCCATTAGTTGCAATTTTAATAATCAAAGAATGCCCCTTTAGTGGCTCACATGCTTTTGACCCAAATTCGATTCACACAAGATGTACAGCATAGAAGTCTCATGTAGCGAACGAATTTTTGGCATATCCAATTACCATGTTCAGTATACAGCAAGTTATTATATTAATTATATCAATTGTATCAAAAAATGCCCCTTTAATCGGGCCCACCTGCACTTTGACCCAATGATTCACCCAAAATATGATGGCATAGTATTCTTTCATGCACGGAAGGAATTTTTGCCTATCCGATGTACGTTTTCCGTGATCAGTAATTATGCATATTTAATTAGCTCATTTGCATACCTAAGCCGCATTATCACACACGTTCAAATTGCAAAAAGATGCGTACCATGATAGGCTTTCATGCAGTGAAGGAATTTTTCCGTCCAATTTACTGTTTTCAAAATTATAGGCACTTAACGCTATTTTTGCATTTAATTACGCTCAATTTGCATACGTTATTTGCCCGAATACGCCCAAAATCTAATCAGAGTTCGAGAACTCTCCAGCCCTCTCCCTTCCACCAAGTTTACAAACCCATCATACGCCCTTATTGAACTCCAGAAAACTTGTACACAAGCCCTTGGCAGGAAGTTTCGTTAATTATGCAAATTAGATTACTTAGCTCTTTAATACCCGCCCAAAATCTAAATCAGGTTGAGAACTTGTGGACCCGCTCCTTTCCAACCAAGTTACATATCATAGGCCCTTTACGGAAAAACTCCAGATAATCGTACACAAGCCTGTGAACACGAACGTCAGGCAGACAGACAGCATGACAGACAGACAGACAGACAGACAGATGGACATACAGACAGACAACGAAAGTTGATTAATAATGTCCTTCCGTACCAAGTTTCAGGCGATACAAACTGAATGAAACTACCCCCCAGTTGAAAAAAATCTTCACACAAAACTAATACCACCAATTGACATGATCTCCATTGCAATTATTCAAGGTGTATGACCAAAGGCTAGACGATCCCAATGTCCGCACCTGTCTTTGGATGAAACCAAACATCACTCATCACTGGCTTTTTACACGCAATGCCCACAATGTCATCTAAACTCTTTCACTTTGTTAACTGATTCTCCACTATCACTGCACAAAAAGCTTTCATCCAATAACTTTAAGAATGAAACTACAAAACTATTCCCTCGATACCCTAGACTTTTCTTGAGTAACAGATATTCAAACTGTTCAGTCCTTTACCGACTTCTCAGGTTGACTGACCATTCCAATCTCCCGTATGATAAACTATGCCTCACACACTTGAGCAAGTCTTTCGGGTTCTGGTTCAAGGAGGCGCCCCCTTTACGTCCCCCCTCTGTCCAGACATGCCACGCATCACCGCCAATATTGTATCACTCCGATCATCTGATTTCCCCCTCAAACCTAATTCTGTTCTTCAGGCCCACTTTTCTCGAATAAATAGTACGAAACTATAAACGACAATTTGGAGAAAATTTGGTCCTTAGCCTTAAGCCATATGCCTCAACGCACAGGTTGCGATAGACTTGAATTAAGAATGATGTGCGGCCAGAATAAAGAAATATATTGTATTCTTAAGATAATTTCTTTTTCCATCAACCGCGCCACCAATACACTGTAATTTACAGGTATGATAAATTCCCCTGAATAAGTCTTCTCCAGGCCCCCTCCTCTACCGCTGTATTAGTTGGGAGTTCAGCAGGTCTTTTAAACGATCTCTGAACACAAGAAAACTGGTACCATGATACTGAGAGTTTTTTACACCAAAACTGTCTTTAGCCATATTCTTTGTATCACACAGCATGGACAAAGACAACGGCAGGACACTCTACGTCTCTGGTTTCCTCCTGGGGATTGTTTACTTGAAGAAGACTCTTGAAAACAAACAAAGATGTTTGAGATATATGCCTACTTCCCCCTTCCATAAAAGTTAAAACTTAATTTTCTTACGTAATATTCAGACTGAACTAGGCGAGGCTTTCAATTTAATTAATATGATAGCTACGATTAGGGTTAGAAGGCACAGGTTGCGCCCTTCGGCTCCGGGTTTCTGCGCCTGTCCTTCGGGGCTCTTGTTGCTTTCGCTCCTTTTATTGCCCCAGCCTCCTTTCACCTCCGTGTCTTTTTCCCTGCTTTCTTTTTTTCACCCCCCCCAGGGGGACTCTCCCTGGCTGTCCTCTCCCCCCTCCCCCCCCTGCCCCCCTTTTTTCTATTTTCTCATTTCCGCTGACTTAAGGTTAGCAGTTATGGAACGAGACTTTTTCTGGGGGTTGGTATGGAGGGCAAAGTGTTTTTGCCCTGTTGTCATTTTTTTAATTGGGGGGGGGGCAGTTCCCCCCACCCAATTCCACCACTGGGTAATTAGGGTAAAGTTTGAGGAGTTTTTGAATGCAGTGAAGGAATTTTCCGTATCCAATGTACCGTTTCAAAATTATAGCAATTACGCTAATTTTTGCATATTAATTAGCTCATTTGCATACTTAAATTGCCCGAAATACGCCCAAAATCTAATCAGTTCGAGAACTCTCCAGCCCGCTCCCTTCCACCAAGTTACATCATCATACGCCTTATTGAACTCCAGAAAACTTGTACACAAGCCTTGCAGGAAAATTTTCATTAATTATGCAAATTAGATACTTAATTAGCATATTTTACGCCCAAAATCTAATCAGGTCGAGAACTCTTGGACCCGCTTCTTTCCACCAAGTTACATCATCATAGCCCTTACGGAACTCCAGATAAATCGTACACAAGCCGTGAACACGGACGTCAGGCAGACAGACAGCATGACAGACAGACGGACAGACAGACAGACAGAAAAGTGATTACTAAGTCTCTGCCGAACAAAGTTCAGGCGAGACAAAAATTGAATGACTACCCTCCAAGTTGAAAAAATCTTCACACAAAACTAATACCATTGACATGAATCTCCATTGCAATTATTCAAGGTGTATGACCAAAGGCTAGACGATCCCAATGTCCGCAACCTGTCTTTGGATGAACCAAACATCACGCATCACTTGGCATTTTTACTGCAATGCCCACAATGTCATCTAAACTCTTCACTTTGTGAACTGATTCTCCACTATCACTGCACAAAAAGCTTTCATCCAATAACATTTAAGAATGCAAACTACAAACTTTCATCAATATCAAATAGACACTTTTCTTGAGTAACAGATATTCAAACTTTCAGATCCTTGAACACACTTCTCAGGTTTGACTGACCATTCCAAGCTCCCGTATGATAAACTACGCCCTCACACATGTGAGCAAGTCTTGCGTGGTTTCTGGTTCAAGGAGGTGCCCCCTTTACGTCCTTCTGTCCAGACATGCCACGCATCACCGCCAATATTGTATCACTCCGATCATCTGATTTCCCCCTCAAACCTAATTCTGTTCTTCAGGCCCACTTTTCTCGAATAAATAGTACGAAACTATAACTGACATTTGGAGAAAATTTGGGTCATAATAGCCTTAAGCCATATGCCTCAACGCAACAGGTTGCGATAGACTTGAATTAAGAATGATTGCTGGCAAGAATAAAGAAATATATTGTATTCTTAAGATAATTTCTTTTTCCACCAACATCAAATGATACTTAAAGGTATGATAAATCCCCAGTGATAAGTCTTCCAGGCCCCCTCCTCTACCTCTGGAGTAGTGGGAGTTTAAGCAGGTCTTCGAAAACATCTCTGAACACAAGAAAACTGGTACTCATGATACTGATAGGTTTTACACCAAAACTGTCTTTAGCCATATCTTTGTATCACACAGGCATGGACAAAGACAACGGCAGGACACTCTACGTCAGTCTGTTTCCTGGGGATTGTTTACTTGATGAAGACTCTTGAAAACAACAAAGATGTTGAGATATATGCTCTACTTCCCCCTCCATAAAAAGTTAAAACTTAATTTCTTTACAGTAATATTCAAAACTGAACTAGGCTTGGCTTCAATTTAATGTTAAGATTATAGCTAGGATTAGGGTTAGAGCTACAGGTTTGAATTAGGATCAGGGTTATGAGCATGTCAAGTAGGGGCTATTGGTGCTTGAGCTCTTTTTGCCAGAAGGTTAAAATCATTGTATTGGACCTGATTAGTTGTGCACCAAAACCCTCACCTGGATGGTACTCTAAACCCTAAACAACCCTCCCCAAAGTTTGAGGTTTCCTGTCAATGACTTAAGTTAGCAGTGATGGAACGGAGAAATTTTTCTGGGGGTGGGATGGAGGGCAAAGTGTTTTTGCCCTGATTCGTCATTTTTCTTCAGGGTGGGGCAGTGCCCCCCACCCCAATTCCACCACTGTAAGTTAGGGTAAAGTTGAGAGTTTTATGAGTGTGCATTAGGCTACACTCAAGTATGTCTTTTTCACAGTGAATTTATTCAGCTATAGAGAGGGATTTAAACTAACGAGGAATGACCACATTACTAGGCAAAAGCCTCTTAACTCTGACAGAAGGAATGTGGTGTTGAAAGGAACAATATCATTTGACAAATCTTTTAAGCCACAAAACCAAAACAATTTAAGTTCAGAAAATATAAAAACCGAGGTAGTAACCCTCTCCTCAATACCCCAAAGTCTTATTTGATTACATCCAATTTGAGACAAAAAAAGTTTACATTTACCTACAAGTGAAAAAACTTTACTCTTTCATTCCTCCACCTCTCCCCCTTGCTCCCCTTCCCAAAGTACTCACAAGACACACTACATGTTTGGTTTCAGGAATAAGTTGCTATATGAACCAACTCCAATCCAAATTCTGCAATGATAGCAATTCTATTGAAAATGATATATGCTATTGGAAAAGGGTATCTTTTTGTGACTATCTACTGACAAAAAATGTTTGAAAAAACCCACATCTATCAATCTGACCTATTTCAGTCAATCTTCTTCACTATCTCTCGACCCAATAACGATTGTTTTTCTTCATTTCCATGCCGGATGGGAAACTTCTATTCCGACATTTTCCAGAACACACCCCGCAAAAAATGGCCCGAAATGGACCGTTATGAATGAACCCGACTTGGTGTTTACTGGTTGATCCAAGAAAAACACCCCACATTAGATGATGTTTTCCTGTCACTAAACTTGCCCTTATTTTTTTTTTTTTGAGTAGACACCACAGGTGAAACTGGCCTAGTTTTCATTTTTATCCCAATCAGAGTAGCTGCAAAACCTAATGAATGTTAAAAGCGAATATAGAAACATTGACATGCTTGGCCTAGATATTGCTGCATAAACTAGGCCAATGTGTAATGTGCTTGGTTGACCCTGCTCTTACTCTCTCTCCTCTACACACCATACTCTCTCTCGACTCTCTTTCTGCAACGAGTCGCCCATGGT
>JAMKCH010049302.1:0-11315 GCA_023653785.1 Ophioderma brevispina | reverse complement strand
TCCTCTCTGATAAATAACGGCCGCACATACATTTATCCTTGTCGTTTACTTGAACGCGTTGGCAAATACTTGCAGGATATAGTAATACTGTTTTAAATGGACATGATAACCATCAGGATTTAGCGTAGTTAGTGACATTAAACGATAATTTGGAGGCAACCACGCAGAAGGTAACCCTTTCCTTTACTGGCCGCCAAGTCGCGCAGTAGGTCAATATGCAATTCAAAACGACCAGCGTGATTCAAATGCTGATTAGTGTCGAACTATTTCGTCTATCAAATTAAGTTTGATAATACAAGAAAGCAGTGCTTTAAGCAAGTTGGCTTATGTTTTATTTGTTGTTGTCAATGTACATTGTTTTAGCGCTTCGTCATCCAACCAAATTTCCGCTAGGACGGAATTTCTGCTGGTTGCAAGTGGATATCCATCGCGTTCTACGTAGTCCTGTTCCTGTGCAGGCATTTGTGGTTCTGCTGCAAGACCACCCAGGTAAAATGGAAGACCGTTATGAAAGACACCATGTGACTGTTTTTCGAAGTACAGCTGCCATTTTCCGCTTCAAGAGGTGATGCAGGCGGTACTCTAAAGCCAACCTAAGGTAAGAAATGACATACATGGTTAAGTTAAAAGAAACGGTAAGTATGCTGGTCAGCGGCGGCGGGACCGGGGATGCATGACACGACCCTTCAGTGTGAGCCCCTCCACTTTTCAAAAATGATTATTGTGATACACCTCGAGCTATTAATGGCTGCCGAAATCGATACAAAGTGCGTTGACCAGATTTAATTTATACTTCATATTGCACACCCGGCTTACTGAGAGAAATTCATACATTGAGAGGGGTGTTTTTTCACCAAAGGTAGTATGCTTTTTACCCCAGCCCAAAATATGCAAACACTCCTAACAAAAAAACCTTCTTTTAAAAACAAACTTAAATTCAATCAATTAACCCTCCTTTACATAGCCCTGTCATTTTACACTAGAAACATTTAAACATCTGCTTAAAAGAGATTTACTGATATAAATATTGTGTGCAACCAAGTGTATTGACATTATATAAATAAAAGGCGTAAATAGTCATCTGATACTGTATATATTTAAACAAGGCAAGAAGGCCAAGTAGATACCACTGTACAATACTTTAATTCATCTGTTGATTCAATTCTTCAGATTATGCTGGCCTTCGGGCTTCAAGGTAGCCGGTATCGCCTAGTTTTGTAAAGGTATTTTCTGTCCTTGCTATACATAAACAGCAACGCTAAATTCAGCAGGCACCCTTTAGATATGCATTAGTTCTTATCTTGAATGCTGCGCAGACTGCAAAGCACGCAGCTCCATTGATCCCTTCATAAAGGATGCCAGACTTGGTTTTTAGGGTGAAAAATCATGAAAAAGCTAAATTTACAAGGTACCATTGTGTGTGAACTAATTCAGTGACCAACCAAATGGCTGATGAATACAAATTTATTAACTTGGCTAAAAAATTATCTTCAAAAAAACGCCCAAATCAGGAATAAAAATCCCGACATATAATATGTGATAGCATTTTGTGCTTGCTAACGTTTATTTGCTAGTGGCAATTCAATGCATTTTTCACATGGCAATGCTTCCAAATTTGTAAACTCTTATTTTACACTTTCAGATGGTATTTGAAGGGGGTAAACGAAGGTTTAACAGTTTGCGTTTGTAATGTCACTAGGATCGAGCGGCTGCCATGAATTGTACTTGCTGTACAACCCGATCCCTTCTCAATACTGTAGCCAGGAAGCCTCACAGCGATCGCGTCAGCTCAGTTGATACTTTTACCTCCTGAATAAGCGAGCCCTAGTTCTAGGACTAACCATAGAATATGTGCGTAGGAATTACATAAATACCTTTTGGAATCCAAATTCCCAACTGGAGCAGGACATGTCCTGCCCCCCCCCCCCCCCCCACAACCACACACAAGAGTGTGTTTGACACATGATTAGTCTCATTGCCATAAATATTTTTTTTATTTATTTATTTTTCTTTATTTCGTTTTTTTTTTATTTTTTTATTTCTATACACATTTTTTTCTCATTGCCAATATGAAATTTTTGCGAACGCTCTCATATTTCCGGGGCACTTTGTCAGACCAACTGACAGAATATGCTCCTGAATCCAGCAAGTTTTGCCATTTATTTTCCGCGAGTCAGCTGACTATACACCAATTTGCAGTCACGAATAAATACCATAAAACTTCATGACTCTAATGTGAACGAAATCCTAACTGGTAATTGCTTGAACAACTTCGGTATTGAAATCTTTTCATGACCTGACCCTAACCCATTTAGTTTCGGTTTGTTGAGCCCATTGGATATTGTGAGTCATTGTCTAAACTGCGACAAACACAAACAAATATTTGAATATATATATACTATATATATATCTATATATATATATATATATTATATATATATATATATATATCTCTATCAACCTCATAGTAAACAAGTATTATTTAACAGGTGACTATGCTTGGGGAATTAAGATTCCAATCCCCTTACAGGAGATCGTAATAAATTACAAAGTATAACCTCTGGAAGGCACCCTTACTCTGAGTTTTCCATCACGGTATATACCCCTCAGTTCACGATTAACATATATATATTATATATATATCTACATATATAATAATCTCTATATATATATAATATATCTATATATATAGTAATAACTGTAGAACAGAGAGAATGACATCACCCGCTGATTTTTTTTTTTTTCCTCAACACTAATCTATTATTTTTTTTTATATATATATAATATAATTTATATCTTACTCTTATATCTTATATATATTAATATTATATATTATCATTATACTATTCTATCTTATAATATATATATATTATATAATATATAATAAATATTACTAGAGAGAGAGAGGAGAGAGAGAGGTGAAACATTGTCGTGTGAATGCAACAATAAATATTATTTTGTTGACAATTACCGACTGCTGAACTCTTCTTTTCAATATATAGATATATATATTATATATATAGTCAAAGGTTCAAATTCTTCACACTAGATTCATATAATATTTACAAGTCCAAATAAATGGAGTTATAACACAGAAATCACATACTGCATTTTCATTTTATTACTCTTCAGATGCGAAATGTTTTACAAAAGTATTATCGCAAGTAGTAGTATTGATTGTTAAAATATAAAAAAAATGCTTGCAATATAATAATAATAAGTGAATTTATTATGGCGCTCTTACCGAGAAAACATTTCCTAGATTGTATTCACTCTGCAGTTATTGATAATATAGGTCTGAGTATAAAACGTTTTAGATTTGTTCTCCTGACATTTTATCAAATGATATGCCGTCTTGCTTTTATTATTCAAATAGTGTATTTTTATGATTGGCTCGTGAGATTCACGAGTTTCAGAGGCGTGAAGGATTGGTCCGAAATCTTGTTCCTATGTTCCGGGTGTGCATTTGCATATGTAGTTTTACTCTGCGTATTGTAACCGGCTTTGAAAATGAACATTCCTAAATATTTTTTCGGCAGGAGGTTTTCGGACCATGTGGGGGTGGACACAAACCTAAAATCTCAATGACGATGGATGGTTTGGGTAATTCATGGATCTACCACTGAATAATTTATTCAAAATTAATCGAAATGCGGACTAAGTAAAATCATCTTCTTCTTCTTGGCGTATGAGGCAGGCACACTCTGTGTTTAAACGGTGGGGGGAGTCCATCTCCTGTTGATTGGTTGGGGTTTAAAATTCCTGTCCACCGGTGGCGAAAGGGTTGGGGCACTCATTGAGAATTTGATCTGCAGTGTGTGATGGGTAGCCACATTGGCAGGCTGCGATGGCCTCGCCCCCTATCGGTGCTGTTGTCTGTTGAAAGCGAAACCCGACTTCCATTCCTTGCGTAGAAGATTGCTACCAGGTAAGTTTATTTTTAATTTATTATTTTTTTATTTATTTAATCTTTCTATAGGCAGGGTAGCCCTTCAATGCTAATGCACAGATTTCCAAGGAGGCCCTGCAGATACACATTATACACGTATACATACAACTGAAAGAGTGAATGCACATACATGTAATATTAACAATGAGAAATATAAACATACACACACACACATATCTATCTATATATCTATATATAGATATTATATAGATATATCATATATATATATATATCCTATAACTAATATCATCTACTATCTATCTATCTATCTATATATCTATCTCTCTATCTTAGATATATATATATTAATTAAATATCTCTAATAATAATACCCAATGAAAATCAGACAGGTTTTACAAACACACAGAGGTTTTGAATTGGCCAAGACTTCATGTTGTTAAAATATACATCTAACATCTGCAGGAAGGCCATTCCAAATTTTGGTAGCACGTGAATGGAAAGTCCTTTTCTCCCTGCTGTAATGTTCCAGATAGTGTTCAGATCGAGCAAAGTTTGCTTTGAAACTCCTAGACCTTTTGGAGTGAATTTCATCATGCATAAAGACAAATGGAGATGAAAGGTACCTAGGGCCAGACCTTTTAGCCAATTTAAATATTATAATTACCATTTGTTTAACCACCTGTCATTTAGTTTGTTTCATTTCAAGGCCCCAGCATGTCATTAATTGGGTGGTTTCGTATAAGCTCAGAAAGAAAAATCCGAGCTAACCTGTTATGAAGAATTTGAAGTGACTTTAAAAGCTCCTTAGACAGTTTGTCCAAACAGAACTGCAGTAGTCAAAGTTGGGCATGACTAAAGCATTTGCAAGCATGATTAGATTGTCTTTTGAATGAAATGTTTTACACGTCTATTATACCACAACGCTTAGAAATACAAGACACATTCATTTATATGATCGAACCAAGACATTGAAGTAGATCAAAAGTTTACAACCTAAACTTATTACATCAACACGATCATTGTGTCTTATTACATAAATTTACATTTTTAACTTTTTCTAACATATGCTGAGTACGCAAAAACCATGAACTTAGTTTTCTTGTTATTCAAAGTAAGGTGGTTATTATGCAACCAATCAGCAATTTTATTAAAGTTACATTGGAGATCTGATTGGAGACTATAGGGGGGGAAAGGGATAAGAGGAAGTGAAATAAAAGAGGTTGATTGCGGGTTAATGAAATCCTTTGCAGTACAAAGAAAGGGTGTATACATCAGCTACATACCACATTACAATTAACACTATTAGGTAAACTATTTCAAAAATGAGGAAAGAATGGACCAGTATTTAGGCCTTTTGTGGAATACCATATTGATATTTTTAAAGTCCGAAAAGTGTAAGTAATATTGAACAGTTTGAGCCCATACCAAGGTAATTTAAACCACTCTAAAACCTTACCTTTTAAACGCATATTGTAACAATTTGTTAATAGAGAGAATGGTTTTCCCACAGTGAAGGATTTCTTCAGGCAGAAAAATGCCCCTGTGGCACAACCATTATTCATATTGTTTAAATATAATCTTGCACATCTAGAAGAGTAGTCCATGGTGTGGAATGATTTGTGCGGAACCCGATTGGTTATCAGAGTTCTGTCATAGGTTAATAGTGAGTTGAATGGGGAGCTGGAGAGTTTAGCAGTGTGTCTACAGAAAGGTCGACGAGATCACATTCTCTGTCTGCCGCGTTGGAGTGATTCTTTGACAGTGTTTTATGCAGTAGGTGCTTGCTGTCCAGCATAGCCCGTATTCACTAGGTTTGTGCGTGTGGTGTTCTCTCCGAAGCACAGCAGGTTCAATGCCTGAAAGCACTGTAGAAACTCAGATGGAGTCGGACGAAGGCAACAAGTATGGTTCTCAACGTCTCGTTGAGTACTGTTCCAGCTTCTTTGTGCGAGGCTGTTGCACCATGCTGGGGCGGCATATTCAGCACACTGTGACATACCCAAGGCGGTGGTGCGCAGAGTTGTTGGGCTAGCACCCAATGAATATCCAGCAAGTCGACACAGTAGGTTATTCCTCGAAGATCCTTGGCGCATACGGACTCGAGATGCTTGCCGGTAAGTACGCTGCCGGTCCAGCTTCACTCCCGTATAGGTTGGTGTAGAATTGTATGGCATAGGCCGCGCCCGTTGAGGTTTTGATTTGAAGGTGGCGCATAGCCTCTTTGGTATTGAGGTAAGGAAAAGGCAGTATCGGTGGGTCTTGGCTCCGCTCAGCTTCAGTCTCCATGGGTCCTTGAGATATGCTGCAAAGTAGGCCACATCTGCGTAAGTGACTTTCTACTTCTGTCCAGTTGCTGTCCGAGTGGAGAAGGGCAAGATCGTCTGCGTAGCCATATTGTCTAGATGTTGTTTTTAGGTAAATCTCTGATATACCAATTGAAGAGCATGGGAGCCAGTACACTAGTAAATGATAAAGAAGGTCGCGGGATTCCAGAACTGTATAAATCAATATCAAAGACGTTTCCATACAGGATTCGGACTGTCTCGTGTGGCGACTCCCGGTTTATAGCATAGTGAGTTTTCCCAAGAGCCCTGTGTAATTCGCGTTCTGTTGAAGTTGCTTGGATGGTTTGTAATAATAGAGGGAACAAGTATTAGGACCGGCATGTTCACTAGGTTGGCAAGGTGAACAGAGCTGAGGTCTCCAAGAAAGGAAGTTTTTAGTTTAGGATTTTCAGTGTGATCAATCTTTTAACACATTGTTCTCTGAACCCAACGACAGAGCCGAGACTTGGACCGTCCTAAGCGCGCATTACCATTAGTCCAGAACTTTAGGTCTGTGTAGCCAGAAAGCGGAAATAAATCAGCCATAGCAATCTGGTAACTTTTTTTTAAGGATAGTTTCCTCCTAATACTTTAAGGAGCACATATCAAAGTCACCGAAGTTTTCCTCTTGTGCTAATCGAGGCAATAAGAGGGTAAAGTTTAAACAGATATGTTTGCTCCCAGGAAACTATCCTGACAAAAATCATCTAGGCTATTCCGGGGTGTTTCTTCTATTAATCTTGGACTAAACTGTATAGTTTCTGCAAATTAGATGAAGGTGGTACCTACGATACAACCATATCAGATACAGATTAATCAACCATACAGCACACATCCATTTTGTTCATAACTTTGGTGTTTCCTGCACCCTTGTTAGACGATATCAAACAGGCGACTTTAGTAAAAGTAGGTATACACCATTTTACGCTGTAATAATACGACCCACTAAATAAAAACTACTATTAAATATTTCGAAGAGTACTTACTGAAAATAGTACAATTCTTGTAGTTTGTAGAAAACTAACTTCTAAGCACAACCCACAAGGGTTACTAGGTCGTGTGTTCGCTCTACTTTGGTGTCAGTCAGAATAATGCTCCCAAACCTATAGGGCCGGTAAAGGAAAGGAACATGAAAAACATTCAAACTGCAGGTCACGCTGTGTGCTTCACAAGGTCACATTTTCTTTTTACGCGCACCCAAAATAAACTTGCCTCTAATGTTGGCTTCCTGTTGAAATTTGCTACCAGTTATTGATGTCCCCAAAAAGCGGAAGATACCTCTTTGGCATTACTAAATTGTTAATGGTTTGCTTTGGATTCGAATGATGGTGTATTCAAGGATCAAACATTGTTTCAAAATAAATAAGTTTTAAAAATATGTTACAGAAATGGTGGACCATGACCGTTTAAAAACAAAAGTGAGAAAAATATTTGGGCCACCAAAACTATTTATCGATCTTACAGTTAAAGCGGCACTGGCACATTTTCACAAAAATATTATTTCTTCAATTGCTCTCAAATGATAGTCTAGGCCATGGAAGAACAGAGGATAGTTTCACATAAAAATAAACAGAACCCCAAAACAGATAGGGACATGGATGAGGTGATACGAGACATCACGTAATTTGGTAGGCCAATCTTTTAAGTTTCCATAACTTTAACGATCAACAAATGTGTATATTACATGAAGATTTCAGAATGACATTTGTTACTTGTTAACAGTATATATCAACATTGATGGCAAATCATACATAATAATAGAATACAGTGTGAATTTATAAATAGATGAATAAAATAAAGACCCAAAAAAGTAATGCAGAATTTATAATACCCTAAGTTACAAACCATTGTCTATGCAATCAATAGTCTGTGTTCTTCCTTTCTCTTTCTCTTCTTTCTGCAAATTGACACCTTTATTGCTCCATTGTGATCAATATCGCCAACACAATGTCAGTTTACGAAAAAATGTGTCACATTTCAAATTGCACCTGAAGACATTATTACACGGTTACATTACACAAACGTCATTAGTGACACACACTTTCACGGGAAGAATGCGGGGTTTTTCACTGAATGGCAATCAATATGGCTATACCTTTATCGCAAATTTTAAAAAGGGAGAGATTTTCTTAAAATGGGTATTGTGTTGCAATAGTGTTGATCGCAACAATGGGGACAAGGACGGGTATCAAAAAATTTACGGAAAGAGAAAACGACTATTGATATAATTTTATGCTTTGCGTGCAAAGACAAATGGTTTGTAACTTATGGTGGGATAATTAGACATGCTGACGTTACTTTTTGGGGGTCTTTATACAGAAAGCAGAGCAAAATATACACAATAGCTTAAGTAGAATTTACAAATGTGGATGCTTTAAGCTGTGAAAGACTCATTGTAATATAGTCACAGCGGAGATCTGTAGAAGACTGTTCCATATTTTGGTTGCTCTAATTATGGGAAAGTACGTTTACCTGCATTTAAGTTCCACGATGGTTCATACAAAGAGTTGGTGGTTTGACTTCTGGTACCCTTAGAATGAATGGGCATGAAAGTGAAGGTGAGAGGAGAAAAGTATACCGGGGCAAGACCTTTAACAGCATTTGAAAAAAAAGCTCATTAACAGTTGATTATATACCCTATCATTATCGTTTGGTCACTGCGTGTAATCATCATATCTTAACAGGAGTTCAGAGAGTATCCGTGGGAACATAATATTTATTCTTATAATAACAACCACCCGCCTTGGAATTACATGTAGACATATGATTGATATGGTCGGACCAGGACATCAAAGGATCAAAAATTACACGAAGATAAGATATTTAAACTGGTCAAAACACCTTACTATAGTATAATTATTACAGTGCAGCGAACATTCTGAAATTACTGAGGATATGATGTTTACCAAAAATCATAAACTGCGTTTTCTTGTGCATTTAAAGTGAGTTTGTTTTTTTATTTCATCAACCATCAGAAATTTGTTAAGTTTGACTGAAGTTCAATTCAAGAGTATGCGGATATGTTTGAAGTACAAAGAAGTGTGGTATCATCAGCAACATAGTACATTTACAGTTAACACTATTGAAGACTATGCACAAAAAAATAATAGAAGAGGACCGAGAATAGAGCCTTGAGAATACCAATATTGATATTTGAAAGTCAGAAGAGTAGAATTAACGTTGACTGCCTGAGTTTGGTCGCTGAGATAGGATCGAAACCAGGTAAGTGCAGGACAGTAATACCAGTGCAAATTTGTCAGTAAGAAGAGAGTGGTTAACACAGTCAAACGCTTTTCTAAGATCAGAAAAATCACTCCAGTTACACGACTCTCATCCATGTATTCAAAATAAAATCCTGTCAACATCAAGCAAAGTAGAGCAGTAGAATGATTAGCACGAAGCCTGATTGCATATCATCAGGAAGCAAGTCATTAGAACAAGTATGAGTTAGATGATTGCGTTTAGTATGTACTGCGACAGAATTTTGGTGAAAATTCAGTTTATTTGGAATTAATTGAGTAACTTTACCAAAGGAGCTGTATTAATATAATCTGAACTGGAATCAACAATGATGGGTTGATTACTTTTATGTTTTTTTTTTTTTTTTTTTTTTGAAGAATTCATGCATTAAATCAGTGAAATAATAAGGATAACCTAATATGTTGCGTGTTGAACTGAATCTCTCTCAAGTCTCGTACTTTCTGTCAGGATAATCATCATTATACACTGTGCTCATAAAGTTGGAATTTTTTTCGACCCATCTGAAAACGTATTTCTATTTGAACGCCTCAGTAATAACGTTAGAGGGTGTGGCTTAAATAATGAGTCTCACTACTCAGGTTAATTGAATCCAGATATAATTTTAATTACGTAACGATGCCCTTTGTTGGGAGCTATAAAATGTCAGACTCTGTTGTTTGTTCCTTTTCCTGAGTGGGGGGGGTTTTTTTGAGCAAAAAAAAGGGGGGGGGGGGGGGGGTGGGTCAAAGCCGGGTGCAAGGAGCCCATTTTTCAGAGTTGATTGTTCCTTTACAACATAAAATACAGAGGGTTCCTATAGGCTATGCCTTGTCCAACGCCGAAATATTTTTTAAAATATTTTAAATATTTTTAGGGTATTTCCATTATAGTCATGTTTGTTCTGAACATTTTTAAATAAATATTAATTGTTTTTAATTGTTTGGGTATGTTTTGAATATATGTAGTAGCAAGGACCCCTTGGAAAGCCTTCGGGCTTAAAGGGTAATCCAGTGTAATCTCAATTTTTTATCTGTATAGGACTTGTCATATATTGTAAGTTTGTTGTATGTGGAATAACGAATAAAATCAAATAAAATCGAAGAAGTACTGCACTCCGAGGAAGGGTAAAACAAGCCAGAGTTGCTGATTTCTTGGATATCGCCAGAGTACGGTCTGTAAAAAACACATCGCAGAGGTGGGCCTTGAGACCACGAAAATCTTCAGGCGACCACGATTGACTACCATGACGAGATGATCGCGACTGCTTAATCGTGCCGTAGAGCCGGAAATGCAACGAAGCCGTCTTCATCGTTGTGGAGAAGACGCTATGGAATCAACGTTTCCTTCCAAACTGTAAATCGAGTTGAGATGTTTAACAGGGTTAACGAGCAGCACAGAGTTCCTCGACTCGCTGAGCTAGGGAAGTACAGAAGATTAAAGCTCAGACCACTGGACGAAATGTTGGTTTTTGGGAGAGCCGTACATTCTGACCATCAAGATGGAGGACAAAGGGTTCGTCGATTACCGTGGTGAGAACCTCCGAGATGACTGTATTCAGGAATCGAATTCGAGGGGGTGGCGGCTCAGTGATGGTATGGGCCGTGTGGCAGGAGATATAGTCTCCGGGCTAACCGTCGGCACTAATGGTGAACAATAGGGCAAATCGCCTTCAGTTGACTCTTCACGCAACATTAGTTTCAGTTCACGCTTTATTCCGTTGTCTCTAGGAAGCCGGACTGTGATACCTGACGGGACTATGATACTTTCACACCGGTATTCATTAGAGGAAAACATATCACCGGTTGTGCCAGATAGAAACACGAACGCCGTCGTGTACCTGG
>JAMKCH010049301.1:0-11817 GCA_023653785.1 Ophioderma brevispina | reverse complement strand
TGGTTGATGAGCATATTGTAACTCATAGTGTGTGCAATCTGGACATTGTACACATAATGGTACTCTCAAAACCATGGGTCATGTCATCCATTACAAGTCAATGAACTGAGAAGTTATCCACTGTGATGGATGCGCTGTCATCCAATCAAAAGTTGTGTTTCTAGCTGCTTAGGAAATGTAAATGAATGTCCTAGTAGGCATATACCATGTCCTTAATTCTTAAAATAATTGGAACCAGAGGACTTTGCACTGCTACATGAGACAACCACCCAACTCTGTGCATGACTGTGATATTCTGCCAATCATTTGCTTGCTACACATGTGCTAGGGTAACTTGCAATGTAGTAGCTTTTATCTACTCCGATTTTAGACCATCTTCGATGGAAAAATAACATACCCCAAAACAGATAGGGACATCAATAAGAGGCTAAAGACATCCAGGTAATTTGTAGGCTAACTTTTAAGTTTGCCATAACTTTAATCAACAAATGTGACTATTACATGAATATCATAGACTCGTACTTGTTGATATTAAAACCACAAAGGTCAGAGACCGGTCAAACAAAGTGCATACCGCGAGAATCAACTCTGGCTTGTATTTTCTTGTGTTACACGCCATTTCCACGTTGTCTGCTGAATTAATGTCGCCGGCGACATTAATTATAAAATTGTTCTGTTTACCCATAAGTGTGCCGATTTGGGCTTAATCATTTCAGGTGAGGGCTAATGTATATAACAGCTTTATAACCATATAAAAATATCAATTTTGAAAAATCTAGAGGGGGCACTATTTTTCAAATGTGCCAGTGTCTCTTTAAAGGTGGGTGACCTGATCATGGTTCAATTTTTCATAGATGTTTTCTCCCTCACATGGAAGCATATCACAAGAAAATATCTGTTTACATACAACATGAGTTAAAATTGGTCCAGCCATTTGGATGGTAGAAGTACAATGTGTATTAAATTAGCCCATAGACCAGGCATAGAGGACAGCCTGTGTGGTTGACCGCATTTGGAGATGTATTTCTTAATAACATCATTGTTGTTAAATACTGATTCCTCTTTATAGCTGGAGCACCATTTTTAAAATTGTTATTTTATCATGAGTGGCAACTAGGCATATCACCATAGCAATATGAGTAGCCTAGAAAAAAAGAAAAGCACTGTGAATTTTTTAGACAAATTAGAAAATACTAGTGAAAAGGTTTTTGTGTGTGTTTGTGTGTGTGCGCGTGTGTGTGCATATGTATGTGGCAATGCATGTGTGTGTTTCTATCCTAATCGGGAAATATTTTCATTTTTTTCAATTGCCATACTTGTATGAATACTCATAAAAACAGCCATAGATCCAATCAGAAAAAGTGACAAGACGACCACCAAATTCACAACTGCAATGTTAGCAACATATGTTCAGTCAACTAAGATGAAATTGTGCAGTTGGCACAACTTGTCCGGAAGTTAGCTACCCACAGCAAAATATTCTCATGGTGAATTATAGGCCCTACTGGGTAGTGTGAAACACATTTATGAAAATAATTACGATCATAACGGAATACAGAAAATTTGTGGTTTTATATAATTATGCGAAACTAAGTACAAAAAACCCAGTTTTTGCAAGATGTAACATGCTCTCCCACATCAATAGATGATTCTATCGTGAAAAACCTAAATATTCTAAAAATATACCTCAAAAACTATAACCTGACAACATGTCATGTTTGTAAGATATCAAATTTGGACTGATTTTTTCTCATTTCAACATTTTTTTGGTTATACTACTCGATCCACAGCATAACAAAATTATTTTAATTTATATAGTAGTAGTTAGCAGAAATACAATTGTCATTATGACATAAATATAAATAAGGCCCATGCATAGCAGGAAGCCCCATGGAGCAGAGCACTTTAATTGGCCAGGACAAACATGATTATAATGCATGTTTCACCATATCCTACAACACAATATGGGACCTTGATGATCACGTATCCCCTACCAATCCGAATTTACGTAGTCGAAAAGATTATCCATGGATTATCACTTTACCGATTTGTTTAGGTGCATGTAAAACGTAAGCGCAACTGCAACTTAACACAGTATTTTTAATATTTTAGACACAATAGATTACCTTTTGATACAAATACATTGACAAAATTCACAAACAGTTTGGAAATTTATTTTCAGTACAGAGGCAAACAAACACAAAAACAAAACAAATTTGGAAAGTTTTAGAAGTTACAAAACCTGCTGTCAAGAATATAACATTTACAATACTTATCACTCAGCAATTGCCTGTTCAAAATCGATAGTATATCCTCCGTTCTTTGTTGTCAACAATTGGTTAAGTAGCAGCCTACGCCTGTCGACTTAAACACATTCGGACTTCGGTAGGATCGATGATCACATATTTTATTCTGCTATATGCCTTTTGTATACGGGATAATTTAACACATTTCACACAATGTATTATGGAATTGGGATTTCATGCTTGATGTTCTGCAAATCATTAAGACACCACAAATTAGGTGGTATCTTTATGAGATTAGACTATTTAATCTATTTCACCATATCCCATAACACAATAGATAGACCTCAGACAGCATGTAACAAATTGTTATGTACACACTATTTTACCAGCATTAGTTTGGATAATTTGACACAATGTATTATGGGTTATTGGGATTTTGTTTCAGTGATTCTTCAACATTCTTAGTCCCCATGCAAGTTGAAACCATCTTGGGCAAAAAAAAAGGTAACATTCTGGTCCAATTCAAAGAAAAACAACAACTTATATTCTTCTTCAGCATACATCCTAAATGTTCTGATATGTTAAATAAATCATCCCCAAATGCCGTCAGATTCCCAATAGTTTATATTTTTATTCACATCTCTCCTCTCTCTCCGAGCACACTTATTATATGTTTCTCAATATGATACCCCCCATTTAAGGAACTGAATAATCCACATTGGCAAGTCTCTGGATGTACTTCATTTCTGAAACTACTTGCCTCACAACTCGTCCAAAATTCCACCGTTTTCCTTCACAAAACACCAAAACCAAGCCTTCGGGGGTTCGGCCTGGGAAAAACTTCAACACATAAAATATAACCAATTTATAGCTCCAAAACCAAAGACACCGCTTCCTCCTCCTTTTTTAAAAAATCCAAAACCGTTAACAGAAGTCCAATTTTTTTTCCCAGGCAAAAGGCAGTACCCTACCCCCATACGTGCACACTACTGTCTTCGGTCGGCACATTTTTGGATTTTCAAAGTCAGAACCAATTCCCAATATACATACTAACGTCTGATAACTAAAAGGTGTGTAAGCCTACCTTTCTGGCTGGATGTTTAAACAGCATGTGGTCCTTCATAAACCTACTTTCAACAAAAACCATCCTTTTTTGTATATCCATATATGAGAGATTCCATCAACACTCACTTATCACAGCCATTGTAAGTCACAATTTTATCAAACAAACAAATTTTTTTTTCCTTTCACCAACTTTTCCTTTGTCACATGACACGAACTTGAATAGGAAAGAGAAAACTCATCTCCTCATGCAAAGTTCAATGATCTTTAGCCAATACACAGCAACTAGTAACAGTTTTGCCTCTGTGGTACTGAGATACACCCACTGGTCAGGCACAGGTCAGTGTTTCAGTTCATGAGCATGCATGGTCATGCTAGCCTTTAGATTGGAGTATCACACTTACAAACTCGCTATGTTCAGAAGGCAGAGTTAGCCGAGATCCCAACATAATATTATGAATGTAATATTTTATCATAGAAACGTCCTTTTCCCCCAGCACCTCCTTGGACCAATAACTTTTAACAATAGAAGAAAACATCATCTGTTGTGCTTATTTTGTAGGTTATTTTGCATAGGGTTGCGTTTGGTCTGCGTTAACCAGCGACACGTTCTGCTCGCCTGTTCAGGTCTTGATTGTAGCGGGGACTGGCTTCAAATGTCAGGTCATCATTTGTGTGAATGTCAGATATGTGTGATATTTCAACTCTGAAGTTATTGAGGTTGGCATAATTACATTGACACATGTCTCGATTTCTTTTTTGTTGGTTTTGTGATGGCATACAATTAAGGCTTACTTGCATGGCATTCTGTAATGCTTGCAACTTAGAGAATAAAGGTATGATTTGGGGAACCGGTACTCTCTTTACGACGAATTGAAACCAAGGCGATACCATTATTTTAAGTGGAAGCTTCCACGCAGAAATAATGGTTCCCAAAATCATACCTTAATTCTCATTCCTAAACAGCTTTATCATTTAAGGTCATCTTTAACCCAATTTTGCGATACTTTACGGCTTAAATACAACAAGAAAGGACTGCCACCACCCAGTGACAACAATCGAACAACCCGTTGAACGCAACGATCATACGCAACGAGATGCAACATTGGGAGGCGCACGCGAACGTAGCAAAACGTGGTATGACGCGAGCGCTTCAACCTAAAAATAACATCAATACGCAGCGCGTACTACCTGGGTTCAATTGTTGAATTGAACCCGGGCATCGGCCAATGAAATTGCTTACTTTTTCACAGCTGTTAAAGAATACTTATAAGTGTAGATATGAACACCTGTGCCTGTTAAAGCGGCACTGGCACATTTTCACAAAATATGAAATTCTTTCAATTTGCTCTCAAATGATAGTCTAGGCGATTGAAAGAGTAGAGATACATTTTACACATAAAAATGACATACTCAAAAACAGATAGGGACGTTAATAAGAGGCTAAAGACATCCATGTAATTTGTAGGCTAACTTTTAAGTTTTCCATAACTTTAATTAACAAATGTGTATATTACATAAATATCATAGATTCGTGTCATTGATATTAAAACCACAAAGGTCACAGACCCGTTAAACAGGGTACATGCCATGGGAAACATGCATACGGCGTGCGTTTTCTTGTGTTAAATGCCATTTCCATCGTCTGCTGAATTAATGTCGCTGGTGACATTAATTACAAATCGTTCCGTTTACCCATAAGAACGCTGATTTGGTCTTAATCATTTCAGGTGATGGCTAATGTATACATAAAAGCTTTACAACATAAACTAATAGAAATTACAATACAGTGGCCTATGGGGCAGTGCAATCCAACTAATTCGCTCATAATGCAATCACAATGCAATATCACAATCAAATGAAATTTCATAACCTTTGCTTGAGGATATCTAGTGAATCATAAACACAAATAAATGTGTTAGAATCTCAAAATGCACCTTTAAACAATTGCATTGAAGCATGCAGTGTTGAGTAGGCCAGAAGCATCCCTCTTGAAAGCATTTCAAAATGGGCAACTGTATCCTCCACCCCTAAGGTATTTTAAAATGTCACCAGAGAAAACATTGATGACCTCTCTATTGCTTACTACAGATACACCCAGTTCAGCGCTGTCAAAATTAACCCACTTTTTGCTCAATTTGAAACACCCCCACATGAAATGTAGACCACAAAACTTGTCCAATAGTCCTCAAATCAGCTGTAGGCCTATTCCCGAGGCTATGTTTTTGTGTACCTGTTACTATGTATACCATTGACAGACTTACTTCAGTGAACGTGTTTTGAGTCCGTCACGTGCAATACACATGCGGAAAACCATCAAGACGACAGGTGCTGTTAACTATGATCAGGGGAAATTTTGGTTCCCCCTCCCCAATTTTACGAACGACCCCCCATAGCTCTCTTCCCTCTCCTCCATATTTAATCAGACCTAATCACGCTATGAGCCTATCATGTGACGAACGCATGCTGACACATTACAGTGCAACGAAGAGATTTTTTTACATAATCATGTGTCCCCTAAAAAATCGAAAGTACTTTTTTTTTTTTTTTAAATAAATAAATTAGAACCCTTAAAAATAAACCCATCTTGAAAAGGATTAAGCTGAGATGTTTCTTCTCGTAAAAAAAAATTGAATTTCTCATTTCTATAGGAGCAAATAAAGAAATTAGCCTGTTTTAACATTGAATATAATCAAAATCAATCGCCCTTTTCTCTCTTTTAAGGCTTTCCGGTAGCCAAATTCAATGTAATAAGTTCTATTGAGTGTCCGAGCTATAGGAATTACTGTTATGACACAATATTTGTTGCCTTTAGGAACTCTCTCTTGCACCTTTAAACATAAGTGAAGCCCTATATTGAAAGTACTGGATTTACAGCAAATGCAAATGCTCCTGTTTATTTGTTCAGAAAAAAAAAAAACACTTTTGTAGAAAAAGAGTGCAACTCATAACCTTTTGTTTCTGAGGTTCTCTTGCCGTCCATGCAATCCTCACACCGCAGTATTGCTGTGAGTGTGAGGTGAATCAGCCACCCCCGTTTTAGCGGGCAAAACCCGGATTTAAAACTTGTATTACTCTTTTTATTTTAACTTTTTTTTATGTCGCACCCAAGGTTCTAATATAGAACCTCAAAGATTTAAATAGGATGGAACCTTCTGTTGGTATATGCCCGGCCCATGTCTTTCAAAAAGCAAACCCTTTTTGGTTCTATACAAATAATTTTCTTTTTGAACATTTTTTTTTTCTGTTTAACAAAAGTTAACATTTTACAAAGAACCATTTGTCTTCTTGGCTAATAACTTTATTGTGTCTATAAAGGACATAATAATCTTCACAACATCCTTTGTAGAACTAAAGAAAAAAGACTGCCGCCTGGAATCCCTTCAGGCATACAACGTTGCATTCAAAACAATTCAGAAGTATCTAGAAATTTACTTCAAAATCAAATTGATTCCTAGCCGTTGATTCAATTTGTATTTTCCCGCAATTTCCCTGAAAACTCTTGAACAATGCTTTCAACAATTCTGACATTTGTGTTTGATGTTCTAAAACAACTGAGCCACCCGCCCGGATGGTTCATATTGACCGTACCCTAAAGAATCGTGCTTGAATCTTGTGCAGCTTTGTTGCTGGAGCAGCAAAAAATAATTTCAACAGTAATCGTCATACCTAAGTGAATTAGTTTGTAATTAAGATTTACAACAATAGATCGCAATCCTAGGATATTCCCAAGTTCAATCGCACCACGATGCAAAACTTCCCGTTGGGCTTAGCAGGTGTGTGGCGGTGCATCTTCCCCACCCATAATTTTTTTCTTACACCCCCCCCCCCCAGTTTCCCCCCCCCCTAGTCCCCGGGCAGAAAAAAAATTACAGATTTTTGGCAAAAGCAGCGATTTTGGGACCAAAATTGGTTAAAAATCTCCAAAATGTTGATATTTTTCCCCCCCACCCCAATATTTCCCTTATCCTTCTTCCGTCCTCCCCCCCATTTCCCACAAGCCATGTAGTCTAAGATGACACCCTCAACCACAGCTAGTGATGTCATTTTCCTGCATGCATCCCATACTTATCATTTGAATGGGGTCGTGGGGAAAAAAAGTTTGAGAAACCCTGATGTTGGAGGGAACTGGCGAAAACAATAAGCAATGGGACTTGCAGCCAATTCACTTAAAGCCACAGCCTGACAGAATCAAAACCCCCAAAAACATACTACACTACTTGATCAAAATCCTCTTTTGATCAAGTAGTATGTTTTGAGTGTGGACTGATTCTACACTTTTGAATTCAACATTTTTCACATTCAAGCAAGCAGTGGACTTTTGCCAAGCCTTGACAACTTATTTGGCTAGCATCTTAATACTGTTAATTTTTGTGGTACATTAATTTGTTTTTTTTTTTTGCCAATTTTTTTGGTGCTCCAAGCAACAACAGCAACACACCACCAAAAAAATAAAAATATATCTTGTTTTCATACGGTGATACAATGAAACTTTACAATAAAACTTCTGAATTGCAAAGTGTGAAATATATTAAAGGTTCCAATGCCCGATCGCTATATGGCCTCGTCCCCAGAAGCCCCAGCTTTTACGTAAGTATTCACAGTTGGTATCAGAAGAAAAGCTAACTATTTTTCCTCATTTACCCTGTGAAATTTTGAGCCAACGGATTTGTGTTTGTAGTTTATGAGCGAAAATATGAGACAATTTGGTCCGACCATATTAATTTTACACAGTCTCTATGGGGCTTATAAATTACGTTTTAGTTCTCTCGCATCAAAACGGGGGTCTAGATGGAAATATCGGACGCGAACTTTATTTACAATGGGTTTTTGGAGTTAAGGCCATTCTATCAAGATGAAAAACTTCATATCCTCAAATCGGGCCACCCACCTTTAAGAAGTGCAAACACAAATCTTCTACTCTATTCATGGTATGAACAATAGACGAAGAGATCAATACCTTGTACTAAAATAGCATCAATCAGATTTTCAGGTAGAAACCTTTGGAATAAGGCCAAAAAATTGTTTGCTTGCCTAACTTCAGAAAGACAGGGTTTGTCAGTCTGATTTTTTCACTTTTTGATTGTGTAAATCCGAGTTCACCTTGTTAAAATGAAAAAATTGTGTAATAAGTCAATCGTAAATGCTGTATGAAAAGCGCTTAGGAGATTAATCCCGGGAGATTAAAGGCTGCCTCAGGCAGAGGTTTTGAATTTAAAGTGGCACTGGCACTGGCACATTTTCACAAAAAACGAAATTTCTTCAATTTGCTCTCAAATGATAGTCTTGGCCATTGGAAGAATAGAGATACATTTTTGCACATAAAAATAACAGAATAACACAGATATGGACTAATAGATTTTAATGACATCAAGGTAATTTGTTAGGCTAACTTTTAAGTTTTCTGTAACTTAAACCAACAAATGTATATGTTACATGAATAAAATAGACTCATACTCATTGATATTAAAACCACAAAGGTCACAGACGGGTCAAACAGGGTGAATGCCATGGGAAACATGCATACGGCGTGCATTTTCTTGTGTTAACGCCATTTCCGTCGTCTGCTGAATTAATGTCGCCGCCGACATTAATTATGAAATCGTTCTCTGTACCCATAAGGACGATGATTTGGTCTTAATCATTTCAGGTGAGGGCTAATGTATATAAAAGCTTTACAACCATGCAAAAATATCAATTTTGAAAAATCTTGAGGGCGCACTATTTTTCAAATGTGCCAGTGTCTCTTTAATATTGTGTAAAATTGATCAACTACAGCTTAAGATAGTCGCCTAAAATGCTCAATTCCAAAGTTTGAGATGAATTAGATTTTTTGTTTTGATGAGTGAACATAGGCTATATATATTGCGACAATTAGCACAGTTAAAGCCCTGATTCTTGTCATACAAAAAAAAATCTGGCATCCGCTTATTTGAAACCCTGCTCCGAAACCTTGATCCCTTTAGATCAGCACATTTTCATGATGTTGATAACACTATTCACAGGCCTTGATCCGTGGAGGGTGTCTTAATGATTAAGCCCTGTTCATTCCTCCGTTCTCATTTATGTTTTTGTTGCCTCTCTCTGCCTTGGCCCTTCTAGACTTATTACCCATAGGAGTCTACAGTTGGAAACAGGGTGATATGACAGGCTCAATATTGTCAGAGACAAATTACTTGGGTCTTATCATCTTTCTGGGACCTCATGATGCATTTGGCGTGACAACCAATATCCCATTGGAAAGACAAAAATCGTTCCTTTCGCTATGTTTTTTGTTACACATCATGAAGAACTGTGCAATATTTTTTCTTGAGCGCTATTTTTGCCATATTTTTCCTCAAATGACAGATCTTGTTGAAAGGGTGAGGCTTGGATCGGTTTTGTGATAGACACTGAAAAATCATGAATATAAACAACACTTTTTTCTATGATAATGGGGTTTGGAAAGAATTAATTATAAACCGGATAATTAGTATAAGACGACAACAAGGAGTAAAGTTGTAAGACGAACAATAACAACACCTATAATTAAAGGGCCATGGTCCAATGGCAAATCGCCACATCCCAGACGCCCAGATTTTACCGGAAGTGGTCAAATTTTGATATATGAAGGAATATACTATTTTTCTCATTTACCCTGTGAAATCTTAGGGCTAAAGATGTCTTTTGGGGTTTTTTGTTGGGTTTTGGAGTTATGAAGGCGAAAATATGCCCATTTTGGTCGACAATATTCAATTTTACAAATACTCTATGAGCTGTTATGGCTTACAAAATCACGGTTTTGAACTATCACATCAAAAAGGAATGAAATATTGGCCTAAACTTTACAATGGGGTTTTTGAGGTGAAGGCCATTGATCAAGAGGACAACTCATATACTTAATTTGGGCCATCCCCTTTAACGATGGTAGACATGACAATCTGTGGAGTCAAAGGTCATATCAGCTTGTCAATACTGTGTATGCGTGCTTCATGGTACGCCATAAATTTTCCTGCATAATTCAACAAGACCAAGGAGACCTCTAAGAAGGGCAAGAAGGCCTGTTTTGCCTATTGGGTATCCATTACCGAATAATCACCTTACGACATTTCACCCATCTAAAGTGTAGGCCTACATATTGACATTGAACAAATCAGCCTATTGTAAAAAGTGTCATACCCCCCTACAGATAGGCCTAGACCTTTTTTCCCTTAATTGCTTTTAAAGAAACTGTACATAAAATAATATTTGCTTAATTATATTATACCCTTTGTACCAGCTCTGTATCTGTGTTTTATTCTGTCAACAGGATAACGCACACTGGAGTATGTGTGAAGGGAGAATGGGGGCAGGTTGTGGTGCTGGGGCGTGGTACCCCCAAGTTTCAAAATTCAGCAAAAACAGGTGTTTGAAAGGGATAAGCCGCGATTTGCTGATCCAAACATCGAAACAATCAGTAAAATTTTTGTATTTAGTATTTTTGGTTACAATACTCTGTTCGATGGCGGGCGGACTGGTGTGGGGGGGGTGACGTCACTGACGCGCGTTGGGTTTTGCACCTGAGAAGCGCAGGCGTCTACCTTGGAATCAAGCTTTTACGCACGCGAACAAAGGTGGCGCAAGCCAAACGCTAGAGCGAATCAAATCGGCGTCATAGCACTCCCAACTTGAGACTGAACAAAGTAAATAGCATAGATGTGCTTATATAAAGCACGGTTTCTATGGGAACGATTATGATCAGTCAGTTCAAAACAAGGTTTGCGGTTTTCTTTGTTTGCACCTTTTGTCATAAAACCTTCGAAACGTTCTCGGTAGTGGTCCCCACAACCGATCACTGAATTTGAGAGAATTCGTATCCTAACAAATCTCCTCCTGTCACTTTAAGCAATAAATTGTATAAAAATTAAGGGTTGGCCCCTCTATTATTTTTACCCGGCCCGCCACTGGGATAATGTACTTTGCCCCTATTTAGACACAATAACAACTCATTCACATATAATATTTTTTATATATTTGGTAACATTTTGAATTGAATTTTGAGCATTTCTAGACAAGACTGGCAAACATCCGTCATGCTATGTGGCACAATACCATGAAAAATGCACTTACGGGGTTTGGTCATATATATATTTCCCACCATAATTTTTTCTTCAAACTTCGCATAAATAAATTGTTCATCACAAATCTGAACAACAATTAAAAGAACAAGTGGGGGTCACGATCATTTTGAGATAAAAACCATTATAACATACACTTTGGTGCCAAAATTCACTACATAGGTCTATGAACATTTGTGGGTATAGCAAAAAAGAAACTTAAATAGTGCAGTTATTTTTATATAGTTTGCACACTTACCAGCTGAGTTTTATAATAAAACAACAAAATATGGTCAGCAATGAACTTTGATAAATTCACCCTAAATCAGTTTCTCTTTTGTTGAGAAAATGACCCCATGTGACATCGAGGTGCATACTGCTTGACTTGTGTTATAACTACAGAGATGTAAACTTTTCCAGAAATTTCCGGATAT
>JAMKCH010049300.1:0-10303 GCA_023653785.1 Ophioderma brevispina | reverse complement strand
ATCAAGACATAGTTTTAAGAGACCAGCTGGTAAAGGGTCTAAGGTGCAGGACTTGATCGATGCTGATTTGATGGCTTTCAAGACCCTTCTTCAGACACTGTAAAAAGTAGCTGAAGGTGCTTTGGCATGACTCTGTTAGTTTCAACGACATAGAGGCAGTAGTAGTATCATTTAGACCGTTACGCAGCTTCTTGATCTTCTTATAGAAAAATTCTGCAAAACTGTCAGCAAGATCTCTTTTGTTGGACTTCATTGGCCATGTACGGTTGTTCCCCTTCTGGTAGAAGCAACTTACTGCTACACGGCAAAGGTCTCGTGCTCACATTTATGTATCCGGTGTTGTTATGATGAATCGGAATCGGTCTTGTCTTTTAGAAAGAGAGAGTTGTATTTAGAGCACTGATCTTTGTAAGCCCTTTGAATATGTGAGCCAGTCTGTGAAACTTTTGCGCCTCGCAGCCGATGCCGTTCCTTCTTCTCAGCAAGAAGCAATCTGTGGACCAAGGTGCATGAGGACGCAGACTACCAACTGATTTTAACGAGTGGAGCATGTTTCATCAAGTGTCTTGGATAGATGTTCTTATATTCAATAACTAGAGAATCACACTCAGCATCTGGAGGCAGACAAAGTGCAGAGATCGTAAATCAGAGCGAAGATGTCTCCTTTGTGTTGTTGCGAATTTTTCGATTCTGCATGGTTTTAATACACGGCTCAGGTCGGTGTGATTTTTGATGAAGCACTTGACGCGTATTGTCAGACGGAAGCAAGTGACGTAGTTAAATATGGCTCACAAAATTGTCTTAAAAGCTTGGCTCCTCCAAGTTATATTAGTAGAATCCAGAGTGTGGTTCCAGAATGTGAGTGGGCCAAAACAGTTGGTTTCAAGTCATGCAGATCAGAATATTGAGGAAGGATTGAGCCTCGCGGTCATTAGCAACGTCAACATGTAGCATTTAAGTCTCCAGTTAGGAGCAACTGGCCACTACCAACTGTTCAAAAGTGCAAGAAGAAAGGAGAATTCATCTAGAACATTGATGAGTGTGATTTTATTTTTCTTGTCAGTACTTGATTTTGTAAATAGATTAAGAATAAGTTGGAGACGAGGTAGAAGTGATGATATTGTGACATTATATATTCCATGTAGTTCAACAAACTCGCAGGTCTCTTTATTTCCTTACATGGAGACCATCCCTAACGAGAATAGCGTACCCTCTCTCCTCCTCTATGATGGCGGTGAGATTGATGAAGCTTATAATTAGTTAAATCTCTGTCGGATATCGGCAATGGCTGCATCATCTCTGCTATCCAGTCAGCCAAGATTCTGTGATGGCAAAGATATCAAGCTGATTGCTAATGACGAAATCACACACTGTACCTACCTGATTTATGATTGTTGCCTTGATAGACCTGGCGTTCCGGTAGCAAAGCGTACTTCATTTTGGTTAAGATTGTTAACTATTGTACCTTAATTACGTTACTTTTATTTAGGGTGTTACCAACCCTGATTTGACACTGTTGATTTTTCTGATGCCTTCCCTCGGTGCATCCTACGTTTTTTGTCTGCCGACCACGGCTCCACGGAAATTAAATGCCACCCATGGTACAAGTTGATGTAATACAACAAGAATAAAATATTACAAGAATTTCACAAGCATTTAGTGATATTATACTATAGATGCACAACAGATGTGCAGTGTGCTGCAGTTCATTATCCTATTACCTATAGTTGCTATTTTGGTGTTGCGGTTTGTCGCCTCCTGGCTTCATTCATTTGAGCTTCGCTTATATCAATACCTACAACAAAAAATTTTTTCTGAAATGGTTCCCCTAGAGTTTGTGTGCATTGACCAGACCCACATGCTACGTCTATAGCGAGAGTAAATGGCGGAGGTTTCCTATTCCATATCAAAATCAAAATCAAAGTAAGAAGACATTAAATGGAAGGATACTCAGAATCAACCCCTCCACACACATTCATTCCTTAACCACCACCCCACACGCAAACTATTTTAAGAACCATCTATCCATCTGGGAATTTTGTCGGGTGGCCGGTGTAAAGAAAGTGAGCGTCCCCTATGAGAGAGTGTCCAAGCTACCATAGCAACAATGCACGGAATAAACCGTGACCCTTGTAGACGAGGCCATGTTGGGTACAGTACTGAAACAAATGATTGCATACAGCACTCATGGAGAACACAATAGACAGATGGGTGGGTAGACATACTCAGTCACACGGACGCTGTAATATACGACACCTGAGTGCTCGTTCCGGGAAAAAAAGCGGGATTATTTTATTTGCGGACTTTATACCGCGAGGGTTCAAAGTTCACATGAATCGCTTCGCGTCCTGCTACCATGAGTGTCATTTTTCTTACAGTAGTGCAAGTGTTTATCTTGGTTATTTTAAAGGAAGTAATGTCAAGATTTTTGGTCAAGCTCAGTTTGACTTACATTCAAAATCTATGTACATACATCACGAATTCCCGAAAACATAATACAATTTGATTAAATTAACATAATAGAGGCATTTTAATTTTTGCTTTTTATAGACATACGAAGAAAACGGCGGATTTTTCGCCATGCTTCATTGATCAAAAAGCGCCCATTTTTGCTCTCTCCTCGTGACGTCAAAGTGATGACCAAGGCTGGTGAAAATTAGATTTTGTGATTCATGAAAAGTTACACATGCCCAACACTAATTTTGGGGAGTTTATGAATCTATACCGAAATGGGTTAAGCAGAGCTATGTAATTCACCTCATCGGGTCCATCCATAAAAAAGTTTGGACAGCGTCGATTACTTGGGAGAGGAGATCAGAAAAATAAAAAATTTGGAGACCGATTCACCTGTTTCATGAACAAACCAAGATAATCTGGCTTTTTCATATGGTGACATTTTTAGAAAGAGAGTGCAAAGACTTTTGTGTTTCGTCAAATCAAAATCAGTGCATTAACATTTAATAACCACTGAAAGCAAATACGATTGTCAGAATCTTTTGAGAGATATGTAGCTCTAAATGCGCGTTCGGTGAATTTGAATGCTTCATTATAAAGAATAGATTGATTTTTCTCTGCTATCGGACTACATGTTTCAATCTGTTTAAACGTGGAATTTTAACTTCCACCCACTGCACATGCCCCCCATTCAAATGCCTGTACCGTCGAAGAAGTACTAGAGGTGACACGATGGGTTGAATCTACTATAGTGTGTTGACGAAATATTTGTGGATTTTTGCGACAGCTGGAGAAGGGATGCAAATTTGTTTCTATTAATATTTCACCAAGTTCCCAATTACCAGGAAATAAAACATCGTGTTTGACTCGTAATTTGTTTATTTTTTGTCATTGCTGACACTGTAATATTGAGGATAAATGAAATTAATAATAAATTTGAAATAAGTTTAGAAATGACATATTTTGTTTCATTTCGCGGGTTGTGTTTTAATTATTATTGATATAAAAACACAACTCGCTCGCAGTTCACTCTAATAGGAAGGGCAACACTGTGATATGATGGTCATCACTTTTTTGCTGTCACCATTTGCCTGCGATGTGGATTGTCGGAATCGTTTTTGAGAAAGAGAGTACATAAGACTGGTGAGTGCGTGTGATCGTGGCACCACCCATGTGTGGCATGAAAACTGACGCAAAATACGCAACAAATGTGGAGCAATTTCAACTTATTTTGATTTTATTGTAATCTATGGTTACTTAAACTTTCATCCTACCAAAATTTTTCCAAATATTCAGAATCATGACATATTTCCCTTAAGGTTTTTTTTAATTCACGTGTTGAAAAATTGTCCCGTTAGGGGCGAAAAAAAAGTTTTATTACGGGCTAGCATCGTGTCGGGGTCTGGCTATATTTTTTTGTCACACATTGGCCCTAAAATAGCCCAAAAAATGAAAATCAGGAGAAAAAATGAAAATTTTACAAAGAACTTTTCTTTTAAAAAAATTGATAAATGTGGGCTAAAACAAGCTTGATTTTTACAGGATTTATTTTTGGAAATTTAAAAAAAAAATCTACAAAACTGAAAAATCAGGTTCGGTCGGGCCGTAAAAAACAGTGTTTTTTAGTCGTCTTGGGGTATATTTGCATGAAAATTGGTCCCGTTAGGCACTTATAGAAGCACTGGAAGATCACATGGTATACACAAACAACCCACATAGCACCATAATATGGCCCAACATGGTTCCCCAGCGGTATCTTGGCATCTCGGCAATATGTGGTGGCCTTTATTGCCTTTAATTTATTGGATCTCCAAGGGCAATAATGGGATTCCGTTGGTAATCTTGGATCGGAACACGTGGCTATTGCATTATTGCGCCAATATGCGTTTTCCATTGGTAGCTGTGGCATTGGCTTCATATCGGCACCCCTTTACTATGGTCCAATATTGGTGAACAATATTGACCCAAGACAAGCAGCCAAATTAGAGCCAATTATTGGGATAACATTGGCCCAATATTGGATTTTACAAGCATTGATTGTTAAAAATAGCAGGGCGAGAACTCAGTAAAATACAATATAGGAATACACTAATATATCTCAACAATGGGTGTTTTAAAAAGAGCATTATTTCAATGACATTATACTATATTATACAAGTTTCATTAAAAATATTAAAATATGTGAGTAGCTCGAAATTATCTAATTAATTTATTTAAAATAGCAGCTGAAAAAAAATCCATTAAAATAATGTGTAAAAGAACATATAGGGCAATCATTGGGACACAACAGTGAGTGGACAATATTGCGTTCATATTGAGATAAAATTGAATCGATAGCTCAAATTAATTGGTCAGCAAGAGTTGAAAAAAATATTGGGCGAGAAGCAGTCAAGCCCAATGTTTAAAAATCATAGCGAGACCAATTCATCGGGCGTAAATATCCAATTTTATCATTATCATGTTCTGGGTCCGCTATTTTAACACTTGGACTCCTCAAAACATGATAATGGCCAATATTGGCCCAATGTGCAAAATATATTTGTCCAATATTGTAAGCCAATTATCGGCCAATAAATATTGGTCCAGTATTGGACCACCATTGCAGTGCTATCTGGGAACTTGGGAACCTCCGGGCATCCGAGGCATCACGAACCTACCTTGTCTTTCAAGATCCAAAACTTTGTCAATAACCTGAGGAGCAGCTTGGGTCTAAATTGACTTAAAGCGCAGACAAGAGCATCTACCGTGAATCCGTGCATGCCATGTTGAAAGGTATATGGGAAACCTACAGATGTACACCGAGACAAACACAAAGCCGAAATGGGACTCCATCATATTCTGAATTGTTTTATTTTTTGTTTGTTTGTGATATTACCCCGCGTGTGCAAAAACCCCTTTACCCTAAAAGTGCCCCAATTTCAGGTTTTTTTTTTAAACCAGTTATATTACTTGTGCATATTTTTAAAAGTACTTTTAGTATAGCTTTTTTTACGCAAAGCCCGTACAACGAGGATTTCAAATAACAGGTGTCCCCTAAAATGTGAAAATTCTGATTTTGTACTGGTGTAAAGGTCTCTATCAAAAATTTCACTTAAATAAGGTCACATGATCCAATTAAAGGCTGACTCAAAAATTTCCCGAAGAGGGCGCACTCAATTTCAAAAAAATCGTGTTTTGACATGTACAGAATGCGTGTCCATTACTAATCATTGTGTGAAATGATCAGTCTCTCCGAACATATTCACCATTGAACTTAGTCCACAAGTAAACCTTTACGAACGGTGTCCTAGCCTGAAAGAAAAAGGGGGGTTGAACAGCAGATTTTGTTACAATTTTTCACTCAGCATTTTAAATATCACATATTTTTGGATGATTTCATGCATCGAAAGTTCAATAGTACTGTTTTAAGTCAATCAGTAACTAACATGAGTATGGCCATCCCTGGCAGAATCAGTGCGTCAAGACGTCGCGGCATACCTCAACAAAGTGGTTTATGATGTCGGCAGAGGCATTGGTCAGAGCCGAGCTAACTCATGGTGTGTTGAGGGAAGATGGTCCTTGTAAAATTGATGGTTCGGACTAAGCACCCGCATGATCGAATAGGTTTCAATCAGGGAGCAAGCAGGTCATGGTATATCTCCCCCGCCCCACCCCCCCCCCCCCCGCCTCCAGAAATTGTCTCACCTAACAGCGCCCTGTGCGGCGTGACATTGACGTCTTGCAGCCGAAAATTGCTTGCATAAACCCTTCATGAATATGCTTGTGGCAGGCAGTAGTTTTCCCAGAAGGGAAAGGGAGATAGAGGGGTGGCGAACAAAAAGGACGGAGGCGGAAATCGGCGAGAGGGGGTGGTCGGCGCCGGTCGGGGTCCACCTGTTTCAATCTGGCACCACAGTGATGTTTCTTCAAATGAATACCGGTCCATATCATCACTGAGACGCCACCACCATGAGTCGATTCCTGAATAAATTACAGTCATCTCGAGGTTCTCACCACGTAATCGACGAACCCTTTGTCTTCCATTCTGATGGTTCAAGGATGTAGCGGCTCTCGCCAATAAAACAACATTTCGCCAGTGTCTGAGCGGTAATCTTCTGTGCTCCCTATGCCAGCGAATGTCGATCAACTCTGGTGAACGGTTGGGCGTGGACTTTTGGTCATTCGTCCTGCCTCGGTACCATGTTAAAGCAACATCTACGATTTACAGTTGAGGGAAACGTTGATTTCATAGTGTCTCTCCACAACGACGAAGACGCTCGTTGGCATTTTCCGGGCTCTAAGCACAAATTTAGCAGTCGGCGATCATCTCGTGTGGCAGTAAATCGTGGTCGTCCTGAAGATTTCGTGGCCTCAAATGAACAATTCTCGATGATATTTGATGGATGTTACAGACCGGAATATGCTATATCCCAGGAAATCAGGCCGACTCTGGCTGTTTGTACCCTTCCCGTCGAGTGCAAGTACTTTTCGGCGTAGTGACAATGATGTGAACGAGCATAGCCTATGGACCTCTGTGTCGTTTTTTTGTGTAAGGCTCCTTGACATCTGCTTGGAGCAGGGACAAAGAAACAAATAACAGAAGTCTGACATTTTATAGCTCCCAACAAAAGGCATTGTTATGTAATTCGAAATTGTGCATGGATTCAATTCACCGGGTGTGGGGACTCATTATGTAATGATTTACCTACTCTATATGATTACTGAGCCGTTCAAATAGAACTACGGTTATTAAGATTTGGTTGAATAAACAAAAATTCCAACTTTATGATTACACAGTGTAGATTTCCTGCTTTAAACGTAAATGGCGATTCAATTTCGTTTTGAGTAGATTAAAATAATAAACAATAATAACAATAAGGTTTCCCCAGTTCAATCGCACTGTTTAATTGATTTTAAATAAAACAGACAATTGGAATCGTCCAAAACGGATCTTGAGAAACGCAAAACCGATTTAATTATTAGTAATTTCTGTTCATTTTTGTTCATTGTATTTCAACGGGTGTCATTGTACTGAAAAGCGCTACAACAACAAAGTATCTAAGCCGCTCTACACAAGCATACAAATACAAAAAAAAAATGCAGTTTGCTTATTTATAAATTAAATTGAACTTACAAATAAAATAAATAGTAACCAATATTTAATATGTGAAATATTAAATAAAGGAGATGTGATATAGGACCAAGTTGGCAACCACAACCTAACCGTGGGTATAGTAAAAAATCACAGTCGGTGACCACTCAGTGTTCAGGAATCTCTAGCCCTACATAAACTAAAACAAACTTCTAAAGCTTAGCCAAATGGAATTGGAGAAGGGTAAGAATAAAATAGTAAGAAGAGAGGTAAAACTCACTCTGATAAAAAACATGTCTTAATCTAGTTTAAAAGTGAAAGTTTGTGCATTTCTTGCATTCCACCGGATGGCAATACACCCCCCCCGCAATACATGTGTAGGCGTTTGGTCCGCAAGGTGTCCATCGCTTTCCTGGCGAAAAAATCTATCCTCCAGACTACTTAGTCTCCAAAAGACATACTGTTATTTTGCATGATTATGTATATCGAAATGATCTAAATGCCAGTTTAATTGTCCCTCGTTCTCTATTCAGATATGAAATTGCCAAAATTTCCATTAAAAAAATGTGATGACGCAGTGAATTCCATGTAGGCCGGTATGTTACAGATAAGACTCTATCGACTTATACATGGTCACCTGCTTATGATGTTGGCTAGACAGACGTTGAAGTTATTGGAGAATCAGCTGCGTGTGTACATACACTTTTTTCACAACTTCCCAACATGCACCATTCAGGACGTGTATCATGTGACCTCAGCTTTCACGACGGAAACATCTCTAAAGACGTGATATTAATAGGTACAAAGGTCTATCATCGTCCGGTCTGGTCAAAGTCCAACCCCAGAACTTGATCGATAATGTAAATATGCCTCTTATGATGGTTATCATGGCACATCAGGGGGGCCAGATCCAGGATGAGAAACGTCAAAATTACCGGGGGGCCAAAATGGGACTGTTTGTCAGATTTTGCACCAGAATTACCGGGAGGCGCGCCACCTCCGCCCCCCTAGATCCGCGCCTGTAACATAAAGTAAACCATTCTTATCAATATTCAAAAATAAAGTAGGCGACCACCAGGCTTTCGTTATTACCGGAATTTTAATGCTACTATTGTAGTGGAGGGGCTATGTTTAAAATTTGGTGAGTTCAGTTAATATTGGCAACCACTATAAACGTATTCTACTGGGTATGACTATTCAGAAAATCGATGTTGCCATTTTTTCTGTTGACCTTTAGTGACCTTGACACAAGGTCAAAGGGTCAAAATGGTCATACATCGTCCAAAGTACATCGACCTTGGTGCCAAAATGTGGAAAAGTCACAAGAATATTATATATGATATTTATTTGTTATTTGACCTTTCGTTTTTGTAATAGCAAATAAACCTACTTAGAGACAATAATGTGACATAAAATTGCCTGTAGCAGCCCAGTCCTATCTAAAGCAAGAGATAGGCCTCACGTTCTTGCACAATGTAGTGATCTGTAAACACTCTACTCTGCTTAAATTTAGAATGAACCAAAACAATCCCATATTTCTTGCTAGGAGCTAATACCCATGGTAGTAAAGTAAAGCAAGTTGTTTTGAAAAAATGTGCAAGAGAAAATGATCGATGTAGTCTATACCAAAATCCATGGAACGACTCGTCGTTATTACGTGAAATAACCATGATTCGCACGTCAGAGAAAAATATGTCTACTATATATAGTCTCACATGTTGATTGTTTTCTATTACGATCCCATCCAGGACCCTGGATAGTCTGATCTAAAGCAAGATCAAGTTAGTCACCCTATAAGCCTACCGGGGAGGTCCCGGTTTGGTTTGGGTAGCGGACGTCACCCGTAAGTTAGTACCTTGCTACACCATTTTTTTGCCATAAAAGGGACCCGTAGCTTTACCACAGATGCCAAATATGTAGGGCCAAATTTAATGCAAATTATTTGCCCTTTTTTCTCAAATGTGGACAATTTTTACTTCAGATTGAGAAAATTGACTAATTTTTTCCCAACAATTTTTAGAAAATTGTTTCGATTGAGAAATATTGAAAATCGACCCATTGTCATATACCAAACTTGCATGAAAAAAGGGGTCATTGATATACCAGAAGGCCCAAAAATGGACTGATGTCTGTGGCCAAGTCCTGTATGGTAATTTGTGTTGAGAATCTCCCCTGCATATACCCCAACACATGCATCACAGATGCCGATAATGACATTTGTTGGTAACACAAAATTATGCTACAGTTGTAAAAAAAGTGCAAGACAAAATTTGATTCTCTTCATTTGTATGATGCTCATTCTTTTCAACCATAGAACAGCCATGAATAGTCATAGTCAAGTTGAGAGTCACCCCCCCCATGTAGCTGCTATTAAAGGTGCACAAAGATTTTGAGGCACCCAAATTTGTGTATAATAGTTTTTTAAATTTTTCAATAGAATTAATGCTCAATAGACCTCTCACCTTTATTTAGTAAAAATAAAAAAAAAACTGCAGAAATGTCTTAGAAGGAGAGGAAATGGTGATTTTGATGTGCTTGTATTTCATATGTAAAAACCAGGTGAATTTTGTATTTGCCTCCTATACGAAATTAGAAATTTCACATTTTTGTACCAAAGAAACATTCTCTCGGTAACCCTTTAGATAGGGATATTTGAGGAAGGCTACATTAGGGCAAAAATGAGTACTTTCGATTTGTTTAGGGACACCTGATTGTGAAATCTCTTGTTGCCCTTTAATGCCCATGGTTAAGTAAATGAATTGTGTTACACAGTTAGTA
>JAMKCH010049299.1:0-11938 GCA_023653785.1 Ophioderma brevispina | reverse complement strand
GAGTGGACGCAGACAGTGACAGGGTGTTAGAGATCGCAAACAGGCTCATAAACACTGGACCAAAGTAACCAACCCACCACTCAGTGATTCATCCTTTCAATCAACAAGCAGGTTTAAGCCAGCAGCAAGACAACAAATGCCCAAAACCCAACTTTCCAAAGACTACTTGTAATTGACATCCCAGTGACTTTGTGGACCACATTGTTGGACCAACCAACATATACACAAACCAATTTATCAGAGAAAGACAATGATTGCAGTTCTAAAGCGAAGTCAAGAGTAAATGCTGGAAAGCAACTGATCACACAGAAATGAAGTTTCTCAGTATCATGTTTTTGACTGGTTTGGTGAAGAAGGGGTTTGTTCAATGAATACGGGAAGACGTGGAGATTAACTTCAACTCCAACGTTTTCACAAATGATAAGCAGGGACAGATTCTCTTGATAAAAACATTGCTTACATTTCAACAACCTGATTACCTCCAGATCCAAAAGACCCCAACAGAGACACGCCTTTTCAAGGTCAGAACAGTGATAGATCACCATAAAAAAGTGCAAATGGTGTACAATCCCACAGAGAAATAGCAGTGGTATTGGTATCTCATTCGTTCATGGGAAGACTTTTCTTAAACAGACTATCCAGTCTAAAAATATCAAGGGTTGGAGATAAATTATACCATGTGAACTTCTGGTGGGATCACCGTGGGATTATGTGTATATGCAGCCCAAGCTATTCCATTTGAAGCCTGTCAAGGAGCTTACGAATTTTTCAGAAGAGCCAAATTGTATTGAGCTTGAGGGAGATTTTCTTGACAAAGGATACTCATTGCTATTGTTTTTACACCAACAATTTCTATACAAGCCCCCAACTTGCCCTAAATACTTGAATGTGAGAAGGACACACATTTGTGGGACCATACGCCACAAATGTAGAGATTTTCCAAAGCAAAATATGAAGCGGAAAATCTCTATTTTGGGGGAATGGTCCAATATGATCTCTCTACAACAAAATTCAGCTGGCAGTGAAATACAGAGACGCACCAAAAGTATTCATAATAGAGTATAGATAACTTCTGTATGTAAAATAACAACTATGTGTAGGGTTATAAATCAGAATCCCATTCTAGAAATTTGGGGAAGAAGGTTGAAGATGTTTTTATATAGTTTGAAGAGGTGGCTGAATCAGAATTTTTGGGTCCAAAATCTGGGAAATGTGGTGAACTTTGATAAAAATAAGCGGGGTAAAAGTTTACAGGGGGAAATTTGAATCAGTTAAATTGTTGTTTAAATGCTACACCAATGTATTCTGTCTCATATAAGGATTAAAAAAAGGTATAGTTTGTCTGTGGTCAGAGTGGGATTGGTGATTAAAATCGTGTTAACGGCAGACATGTAAGGTACCAAGGGGATGATGGAGATTACCCGAGAATCGGTGTTTGGACACGAGGATGAATTCCAAAAAGTGCCAGGCAGAGCGTGCAGATTGAGGTTAGCAGTTGAAGAGAAAGACAGGCGGGCAGAGTTCTGGAAGAACCAGGTGACCTGGAGATGTGCCGCAAAAAATAAATTGTCCCAGCAGTTTAGACAACAACTATGCAATGAAGGAAGAAAGACGAGAGGAAGCAGATTGCTTTAAAGCTCAGGGACTGAAAGTAGGGATGATGTCAGTCCAAAAGGAAGGATGGGTGCCAAAGAAGAAAGAACTATCAGTATGATTAGGAAAGACCCTGAATTGTTGTTTTCAGATCGTACTCCCTTTAAAGCCAGTCAATTCAGATACTACTACCAGGTTAGAGTCAGCAAAACATGTTTCGAGTACTGGTTGACCACATTATGTGATGGAGTGCGTTCAGGTTCTATACCACTTCCTGAATATTTCTACCGAAGAATCAAAGAAGCCCAAAAAACACAAGACAAGTATACGGGATACTTCGTGGACGGAATATGTCAAACACTTCAAGTCGCATATTGGTGAATGATTGGAATGACAATGAGCAGCCGTCTTTCTGACAGCCTGCCTCAGGGGGGATGCGTTGAAATTATTGCCATCTACTGGAGACTGGCCTTCACTGCCATACGCAGAACTGAGAATGAAGTTAGAGGCGTCGTTTGGCCCCAGCAAATGGCCGAGACTTCCCTTTTCGAACTCAGGGGCACACGGAGGAAAGAGGGACAGACCCTTAAGAGTTGGGGCGGAAGATAAGACTTCTGACTGAAAAGGCTTATCCGAAATCAAGTGGTGAGTCTCTATGATGGCTATTGATGATGTGACATCCCGAGGGTGTGTTCCGTTTTCAAGCCAAGAATCTTGTAGAAGCCGTACGGGCTGCTATGGAGGTAGAATGCTTCCACAGATGGAGGATGGCCCCATGGCGCTCCGCCAGCGGAAAGGTACGTCGCGTTCTGTTGAGAAAGTTACAGAAGAGAAAGGAAATGCTTTAACTGTGGTGCACCATACAACTCCAAAGAGTGTTCACAACCTCAACCTGCTGGAACTGCGGAGGGGCAGGGCATTTGAGACAATGCTCGACAATATGGGACTCGGGGAAACAAGCAGCGGCTGCACCCACCAGGGCACGGCCATTGACGAGAGAAAGTATAACCTGCCCTAGCCCTGGTAGGAACAATAATGCTGGCAATCAAAGTTGTGCCGAGGCGTATGGCATGTATAATGTATCAGTTAAGGATTCACCACGGGGGCGAGTACGGAGGAGGGGGATTGTTTGGTCCCAACCTCCCACGCGAAGTGTGGAACCCCTGCAATAGTGGGATTAAAGGATAAGCCAGGTCAATGGAGCTTAGGAAAATGGAAGTTGACGATCGTTGTCGCATTTCGTTAATAGGCCAAAGATTAAAAACCTAGATGTCGGGTATTCTTCTTGAAGAGGGGGGACAAGTTGATTAGGCAAACTTTCTGAAGAGTCATAGTAGGAGTAAGTTGTATTGTAGACAGGTTATTTGAGCGCAATTCTGTATTGGAGAATCAGTGTTTAGAAAAAGCGATTGTGGTAAAATTTCCACATTCCAGCACACACATTAATTTGGTATATCACCGACAAATCTGCGCTGAAAACTTGCGAATCCGAGTAATTACGCACCCAAAATGTCCTGCCTAGAATTCCTTGTTCAAGACTTGGGCAAAAGTGAAAAGAATATTAATATTCAATCATGCTGAAAACAAAAACACAACTGTCGCCACCTTACTCCCTACCCGGCCTTCTTTAAATTCACAAATAATACCAAAATAAAAGTTAAAAATACCCACAAAGCATTGCAATCACCATCATTATAGAATTGCTACTAGTAATTGCACAAATGTACAACCACCCCCCCAAACCCCACACAACCCCTCCCCGGAAAGAGAGACACACCCCACAAACCCCCACCCCCCCAACCCCTTCCCCCCCCCCCCCCCCCCCTCCCCCCCACCCCCCCCCTGTGGAAAAAAAATACACTCAAGTTAACCGAAACATAAAAAAAAACTCACAGAGATTCATAATTTTTCTACTTTTGTTTGGTCTATCATTTGTTAACACATAATTCTTACTGTTTGAGTAAATATGCAAGATTAAGACAATTAGTCAGCTTAGTTCATTTATCACTTCACTTCCATGTAGTGAATGACTGCTGGTCATTTCATGCGGCAAATATAGTACAAGACTGATCCGAGACGATTACAAAAGGTATCGCCATTTCTCAAACCAACTAGGACTGCAATGAAATCAGGTCATAATTCCTTAGTTTGGAAATTCTATGGGTTACAGAGTAAGTGTCATGTCGCATTGATTTTTTTCTACAAGGAGGGGCGGTTGGCCTTAGTGCAAATCATGGGGGACATTTGATATTGTGTCCCCAACCTCAAAACATGTAGGGGGGACATGTCCCCCTTGTCCACAACCGATTGATGCCCATGCCTATGAGAACTTTACAAACCACCTGTCTGGTCAATGTAATGGTTGAAAATATCGCTTCTGGAAAGAATGTTATACCAATGAGGCACGAATGTTCCACTGGTGAAAAGGATACACTTTATATAAAAGATCCATGTTTTGAAAAGTAACAATAGCACTTTGTACTTACTTGGTCAAAGGGAGCAATACAATATTTCATGGTGGGTTTGTAGTTTTTAGGTCAACTTTTTTAAGTCAACTATTTTAGTCTAAAATCACATTTTCCGCCAAGAATTTAGTTTCATGATCATTCTGGTAAGAAATTCCAAACCATTTTGTGTAGCATGTTACACAATAATTTAGATGGTTAATTAAAATTTGCTACATAATCAAATAGCTCATATCACATCAGGAGCAGGGCTGGGGGGGCTGCACTCTAAGAGTTTCAAAGCTCAGAAAAAAACAGAGGTTTCAAGCAAATAAAATTAGGGTTTTTACCTATGTGAGTAAATCATGTAAATTTTCACCCTGAATCACATGCATATGCCCAAGACATCAGATTAGAAAGGCAGCCTAAACGTATCATGAGTTTGTTAAAATAGAACCGTTGGCTTACATTTCAGGGCACCGAATCTCTTACTCAGTGTTATAGTATACCCCTGACCTTTACAGAAGAAAGATGTATATACATGTGTATTGCTGTCTTTAAGAATATGCAACTGGCAAGGACTGGCAATTTAGCAATCACATCAAGCTGTAAAAAATCTGTAAACCGCCTTTGGCGGTATGGACGGATTGCTTTTTCTCCCTAGGGTATGTGCAGCTCTGGGGTGTTGAATAATATGGGTGTACATTGTGTATATATAGTCTATACTTGACGCAAGAAGGTGGAGACCAAAAAAGTCCATAAGCCAGTCTGCCTGCACGGAAGGCACTTGAAGCTTAGTGGACTGTTGGACCCAAACCTCAACAAAACTCCATATCGGGCAGTTAGGCGGTCGTCTAGGAGCTTATCAAAGGCATAGGTCTAAACACTTTCAGTCTATAGACTAAAATTATATTGAGTTTGGCTACTCTAACTCATCTAGAAAAAAAGATTTGACTTTTTTGGGAAATGTTGACCTTTTTTGTCATTTCCCCACCCCCTGTCAGACCCAGGGGGAATGGATCCCATGGTTAGTAGGGGCTTGTGTCCTCCTACAATATATCTAAGTTTGGGTACTCTAGCTCATCTGGAAAAAAAGTTATGGCAAAATGTTTACTTTTTTGACATTTTCCCACCCCCCCTGTCAAACCCAGGGGAGGGCCCTGGGGGAATAGATTACATGGTTAGTAGGGGCTTGTGCCCTCCTACAATATATCTAAGTTTGGGTACTCTAGCTCATCTGGAAAAAAAGTTATGGCAAAATGTTTACCTTTTTGTGAAATGTTGACCTTTTTGGACATTTCCCCACCCCCCTGTTAGACCCAGGGGAGGACACTGGGGGAATGGATTCCATGGTTAGTAGGGGCTTGTGCCCTCCTACAATATATCTAAGTTTGAAGTTTGGGTACTCTAGCTCATCTGGAAAAAAAGTTATAGCAAAATGTTTACCTTTTTGTGTCCAGACACACACACGTCCTTACATACATGTATACATACATCCTTACATACATCCAGACATTGCCATTTCATAAGCCGGATTTTGCTACGCAATCCGTCCAAAAACCTTGTACCATTTCATCAGTATCAATTACGGAAGAGAGAAGCTTCCAGTGTGCATGAAATCCTTCATGGCAGATAACACTGGTCAAAGCAGGATGAAATCAAAGTACTTCTTGAGGAGATATCAACCTAAGAATAAGCTCAAATGCATTTCTTTCAGTTCCTTTGCAAGTTCTCATGATTTCAGCAAAGCGCATACTGCAATAACATAGCTGCTTCAAATGAAATGTTGATCTCACAAGACATCTCACAAGAATTCCTGGTTGCAGCCATCTTGTCACCTCTGAAGAGTGCTCAGCTGGTCTTGTAAGGTATTGGTAACTTCCACACTAGGAATAAATGATACACAACAGACATCCTTTAATGTTGTAATTTTTGCCATGTTCAATTTTTGTACCTGACTAACATAAAAATAAGTTTGCTTCTGTTTATATTTGGGAATACTTAATTTTCTTACACTGGCCTATAATAAACATGAGTATTCTTGATGCATGGAAATTGGTAAATTAATGCAGCTACAAATCGTCCACTTTTGCAGTACCGTAATTCAAATAGAAAAACATTCTGTTAGGTAATTACCACTGACAAATTATCTCTGAACAATCCATACAATCCAGATCATCAGGGTCATTCCAAGAAATTTTGTTAATATCCAGTTATTTTGTGAAAGCATTTTTCAAGAATGTCCACAAGTGACCTCTTAATGACCTTTGAAATCTTAACTCTCAACATCTACAAAGTGACTCACTTCATACAGATCATTCTGAATAACTATAGTGGGTGCCCAGTTATTTCTGTCAACAAAGAAGCATAAATAGCTAGATAGTTGGCTAGCTATAATTGGCATCATAACTTCTGAAACAAATGGCCCGCACGCGTCTTTTGGATTGTGCATTATATTTCCTTTGTCAAGCATTCGTCACACACTTCCGGGTTCACATGTGTGCAGCTAGAATTTTGTTTCAGAATTATGTGTATCTACCCCAAAGCCAGAAACACCATTCTGAGTTTAATTTAGAGAATAAAGGTATGATTTTTGGAACCGGTACTCTCTTTACGACAAATTGAAACCAAGGCGATACTATTATTTTAAGGGTGTCGCCGGTTTCAATTCATCGTAAAGAGTACCGGTTCCCAAAATCATACCTTTATTCTCATTCTTAAACAGCTTTATCATTTAAGGTCATCTTTAACCCAATTTTGCGACACTTTACGGCTTAAATACAACAAGGACTGCTACCACCCAGTGACAACAATCGAACTAACCGTTGAATGCAACGATCATACGCAACGAGACGCAACATTGGCAGGCGTGCGTGAACGTAGCAAAACGCGGTATGACGCGAGCGCTTCAACCTAAAAATAACATCAATACGCAGCGCGTACTACCTGGGTTCAATTGTTGAATTGAATCCGGGCATCAGCCAATAAAATTGCTTACATTTTCACAGCTGTTTAAGAATTTGGCTTTGATGCTAGCAGCAACATTCATTTAAGACTTGTGTTGAGGCTAAGGGTGTCTGCTGTATTCAATAATTGTGCCCAGCATGTAGGTGCAATTATAGAAGGAATCAGATTTAAACTTATCTGACCTGTTAATCAGAACATATAACAGTTACTGCACAACCCTCTAGCCAATCACAACAATCCAAGTTTAATTCTGGCTATTTTTTTCCCCACAGTGATTGAAACCCCCGGTTGAAATCCCAGTGATAAGCGTATGACTGAGGTGCGCAAGCATAAGTTTGAGTATATGCATGCATAAGTGAGTGAGAGAGAAATTATGAACTCACCTGCGTTCTATGGCTTCAGCCCTGTATTAGAAAAAGAAAAGAATGTATCAAGGAATTTATTACTTCCAAGAACTTTTGAAAATCAGAATACAGATAGGACTGGCACTTCATTTGACAAAAAAAAAATAATTTAGAGCGTACTATGCAGCAGGGAAGTAGCCGCCTAAAATGGTAGCATGGGTATGTGCAGCAGTCAGACCATTTTCATCCCTGAATTTTATGTAAAACCTGCTCTATGAATAGGTAAAGGTAAAGGAGACGGACTTGTGTACATAGGAACGGAGTGCCCGTCTCTCTTTCGAAGCAATTGGGCCAGACTCCACCATATAATGTTGCTGTAGGGGGATCGCCACACCTCCTCTACAGCGAGTCCCAACACTGAATAATGCCAGTACACATTATACACCTGGGTAGAGAGGAGTAATTGAGGTAAAGCGCCTTACTCAAGGGTGAAACACATTGGCCTCACCGGGGCTCGAACCCACAACCTTTGACATGCGGTTCGGGCGTTTTATCCACTGGACCACACATGCCCTCTATGAATATGGGGTCGCAACAATGTTACATAGTAAACATGTATTTTTCTTGGATATTCTAACATTATACACACTTACTGGAATTGAAGATGAGAAGTTAGTGCTGTCATCTTCTTCATGTTCTGTAAATATACACATCAAATACACAAGATTAATGCAATGAATTTGTTAAATTGAAGATGATGTGACTGAATCCTTTGTACAATGTATTGATAGTTAAAGGCTGAAACATACTTGCATGTTACAGTGAAATTTACTACATTTCATAATGAGAATTTCATGTCTGTGCTGAATATTTAAAGATGCATTTTGTGATTCACTATAAATCCTTGAAAAAAGTTGCATTTCCATTAACTTGATTATGAAGACACATTTTGATGTTTTGAGCACAAGAGGGGCACTGTGTAGTAATCTGTCCATTTATGGACAGAAAATGCAAAATTGTGAATTTCTCTTGCAGTAGATTAAATCTGCATACTAGGCAAATGTGCTATTGTCATGAGGTATAAGCTTGTTAGTGTCAATAGACCTAACGGGGAATTCCTCTTTAGCTCTATTCACTGCACGCTTGACTTGAGACTGGGGGGTCCCGGGTTCAACTCCCGGTCTCGGTGGGGCCGAGAAATAAGTCGCTGGTATACCTCGGTGAGTAATTAGACAGTTTACAGTTTACGGTTTGTGACGTTAGAGTTTGTGACAAATAAGAGGAATTCCCGAGGGGTCCCGGGTTCGAGTCCCGGTCTCGGCAGGACAAAGAAATAAGTCGCTGCTATAACTCAGTGAGGGATTAGATGATGGATGGGTGTCAATCCACCATCGTCTTACAGGGCGGTCCATGACATATTTGGTGGCAGCGGTGTTTCTCAACTCCAGGCGGACCCCACTATCGGAAAGCTCAAGTTGATGATAGCCCTGGGAGTGAGTTAGTAAAAGGCCTGCAATTACGTACCTTGTATCAAGGAAGCAGGAGTTTTAAGGCACGGACGTGCCTTGTGAGGAAGGGGAGTAATGTCACGCGGTATAAGCACGTTAGTGTCAATAGACCTAACAGGGATTTCCTCCTTAGCTCTATTCACTGCACGCTCGACTTGAGACTGAGGGGTCCCGGGTTCGACTCCCGGTCTCGGCGGGGCCGAGAAATAAGTCGCCGGTATACCTCGGTGAGTAATTAGATAGTTTAAGGTTTGTGACGTTAGAGTTCATGACAAATTTAAAGAGGAATTCCCTGTTAGGTCTATTTGACACTGATGAGCTTATACCTCGTGACACCATCCTCAGCCAACACCAACAGTTCAGATAATATAAAAGGCTCACACTTTTGGGGGTAAGTCAGGGGACAAGGCTATGGATGATTAAATGAACTTTTAAAAAAGGTATGGCACTAAGTTGCTGTCTTGATGGGAAACTTAAGGATTTTGCTTTCAAAGTATACTTACAGCATGTGAATTCTGTATGAAATGTTCTTGTGCAGCAAAACTTTTGGCAGCCTGAACCATCAACTGCAAATTTAAAGAAAGTGAGAACAACAAATTGGGTATTCATGATTATTGTTTATGTAGGTTTCATTTATAATTTTACAACTTCAAGTAAAATGGGCCAAACAAATATTAGGCTGCATCAAATGCCCCTATGTCAAGCACTATTTTTGCTCCAACACGGCCGTTTTCTTACTCACGTGGTAGCCTATACGACAGCTACACCATGTCTACTGCGGCAGCTACTGCACAGTACACACTGGGCTAATTGTGAGGCAGTAGCTGCAAGATAGGGCTTACAAAGTACACAGTTATTACGTATACAGTGATGTGGCTACTCTGCTGTACCTACCCCATGGGCTACCCTGTAGTTGCCCACTAGGTGGAGAGAAGGTGGATGTGGTGTAGACAGTACCAGAGTAGACACTCAGCTACCACGTAGCTACTCCACGGTTACCACGACGCCATTTTGAGAGTGGATGAAAATTTCACGAAATGAGGGCGCTATACACTTGTTCTCTGTTTAGCATTTTTTGAATGTTTTTTAGGAAAAACATTACTAACTTCAAATCAGGCACCATCAAAAACCCTCATATTCCTGCACATGTAATAAAAATGCAAATATATTGCCAAAAATATCTAAAAAACAAAATTGGCCATGAGAAATACTGCACACGCTGAGAGCCGGTGTAACCACGTAGCTACTCCACGACGAGGGAGACACTATCCGTCTATGCGGCAAAAATACACAGAATCCTGGCCGGCGAGTGTACGTCTAGTGGGTAGGTAATCCATGTCTACTCAGTGGTAGCTATGTGGTAACTACCATGAAGAAATTGGCCGTGTAGTCGTAAAGTGTGCCACTTGTCAAGATAATAACCTATGCAAAATTTAGATTTATTCTGAAGTCGTCCAATGGGTCCACCGTGGGCTAAGTTAAAGGTTTGTACACATGAATTTAATGGGGTGTTTTGTTATTTTTGGCATAACACAGAAAAGTGATGTTCTTTGTCCTTGATTTTGCCAGAAAATCACCAAAAGGTACCTTACAAGGTAGATAAGGCATATAAAGTAAAGAGGGCAGACCTGTGTACACAGGCACGGAGTGCCCATCTCTTTTTCGAAGCGATTGGTCCAGATTCCACCATATAATGTTGCTGTAGGAGGATTGCTACCATCCCAACATTGAATGACAGTACCCATTTATACACCTGGGTGAGTAATTGAGGTAAAGCACCTTACTCAAGGGTGAAGAAACACATTGGCTCAAACTCACAACCTTTGGCGTACAGGTTGTGTGCTTTGACTCAAAGGCTGACTCAGATATTTCCAGATAAGGGCGCCCTCACTTTTTCTAACAAATCATGTTTTTTGCATTATATAATGCTTGTCTACATACTAATCACTGTGTGAAAAAGCTAAGCTCAAATCAATGTCTTTCATAAGGAAAAATCACAACTTTGTAACAAAATTCTAGATAGCCTATGGGACTGATAGCTACACAAAAATGTTTACTGCATCAAAACAAAAGATCTGTTTCATCTCAATCTTTGGGATTGAGCCATTTAGGTGCATATTATCTTTAGTTACAGTTGACTATTTTTAATAAATACTATTAAAACAAAAAATTAGGCCTATATTTCAGAAATTCTGAGTCAGCTTTTAAGGATTTATACCTGGTTTGGGCAGTATAGGATTCCTTATGGCCAGTTGGATAGCTCAAGAGGGGCAATTGCTAAAGCAAATGCTGCCAAAAAATGAATAAACCACAAAGCAAATGGAAAATCAATAAAAAAGTGGAACCATTTTTCACATAGGTTTTTCCTGCCCAGTGACAATGATTTCACTGCAGATTTCCTGAGACTGGCAGTGATACATGGGGACTTCTTTCACAAAATTTGGCCAAGTACCCAGTAGATTTCAGCAGCTAAATTTTGCTTAAGTATTGAGGATCTTGATTTGTCAAATAGGACTTAATTAACTTAACACCCTACCTGTAATTTCATATGAAACCCCTAAAAACAACCAAATACCACAAAAACATTGGACTGCCAAACCCCAAAATACCACTAGAGAATTTCATTGTCACTGATGGTTTGTATTGCAAACACAAAAGAGGTGTGCTACTGAGTCCAATTAGCATAAATCTCTAAAACAATTTTACAAATTGAATCAATAAATTTTGTTATCAATAAATTCTGTTTCATTAGTAATTAAGGCCTGAATTTAGATTTGGTCAATGATGTCTTGACCTCAGTTCTGTGAATGCCAGAGACACAGTGACTTTACCTCATTTGATTTGGAACCCCTAATTATCTGCTTGGCTAGTGCACCCACATCTGTAACATTTTCTTGAATCTTCAAGGGTAGTCTTGGGTCCATATGAGACTCCTGCATTTTGACTGACAAGTTGATTATCTAGTACAGAAAAGATGAAAAGATGATTGAATATAACATAAATACATAGGTAAAAATACAGCAAGTAAACTTGCGTCACCCCCCTGGCAAGATGGCAGTCTGGAATATGACCTCAGATGACC
>JAMKCH010049298.1:0-11551 GCA_023653785.1 Ophioderma brevispina | reverse complement strand
CAAGTAGGAATGAAAGTCCATGGTGGACTATCATTCCTATAAGAAATTATTGGTCAAATCAGACTGGACTATAATTTCTTATGAAATTAGGTGCCCAAGTCCAAAGGCATCGGACTCGGACTATTAGTCCTCAGAATGAGGACTATCCGTCCTTATGAGTTATTGTCCAAATCCGCCGTGGACTCTAATTCCTTAGAATTAGTGTCCAACTCCGAAAGTGGCCGGACTATTAGTCCGTTTAGAAATAATGTCCTGACAGAGGTGGAGTATCGTCCTTAAGATTAGTTGTTCCTTTCCAATGTGGACTGAAAGTCCTGAGGAATTAGTGTCTAATCCATAGGTGGACTATAAGTCTGAGAATGGTGTCGCAGGTCCAAAGTGGACATCATTCCTTAGGAATTGATGTCCCAGTCCGGCGTGGACGGAATATTAAGGCATATTAGCACTTTTTGTTTTTTTGAAGAGCGCCCAATTTTTTAAATTTAAAAATTTGGGAGATTTTTACACACGATTGGCATTGGGAACTGGTGCTAGTACAAACTAACATGTGAAATGGTTAAGCTCGAAAATGGCTATTTGTCACAAACGAAGTAATTTTGTACTAGAATAATTTATTAATCGGGGATCCCCGATTATAATACACGTCTGCTGGAAACGGCTTCCAATGTGAAATACCGGAAATAGCGCCATGTACGGTCCCACGCTCATCCATTAAGTTTTTCAATGTTCAGCACGCCAAGTTCGAGGTTATTTTCTCGGTGGCACTAATTTCTCATGGACGGACTAAAGTAGCATTTTCCAGCTGCATTTCCACGCTGCCGTTAGTCCAGTCCCGGATCCCCACAAATTCCTAATTACAAAATTGGCTTATTTTGTGATAAATACGCATTTTTAGCATTCTCGTTCTACTGAGAAAATAACTTAAATTCTAGGTGAAGCTGGAAAATATTGCCAATAACATTTCTTTCACACCACAATGCATTTCTTAAGGTCCCCAGAATGCCATACCTAAAGTCCAGAAAAATCCAATGGTGGAAATATGACTATTTGTCATAAATCCAAAATGGCCGCCAATCCTCCTAGGATTTTTTTTACAAGGATTTGCATATGGCTTATTGTGACTAAATAATGTTTTGACACCTATATTGCCCTAAATTTTGGTATATTTATGAATACAATTATATGTGTGGGCTATACAGACCCCATTCATATGTCTTGACAGAAGGTGTACCTCAATTTGCTAAATCCACAATGGCCGCCAATTCTAAGATTTTTATTTTTTACAACTGTTTTTTTTTAAAATTAGGTTAAAAACGCGTGTTTTTTTGTTTTTTATTAATATAATTGTATATGTTCAAATTATGACGTTATTATATTTTATTTGTCTATACAGCACCATAAAACATGCTTGGTAAAGTATACCTAATTTGCATAAATCCAAAATGGCTGCCAATTCTTTTTTTTTTACAATTTGAAGCAAGATGTCAAAATTGTTCATCGGGTATATACAATCTATTATTGCAATTACAGGACATAAACACATTTTAGATTTGTTTTCATATCATGGCTATATAATCCAAACCAACTTCCATCTACAAACCACACACAAGCGCGCGCGCGCGCTCGTGAGACGTCGGGAGTATATTTTTAGTGATCCCGGTGTGTCGGTCGGAATCTCCAGTGATAAAATTGTATCTTGTATCTATTAATTAAATATTACCTTCATGATTAATAGTTGAATATTTGAATAGTTTTCCTGGCCCTTGGCGGCATCCATACAAAATAAAGTTGGTAACAAATCATTATACTAAGCCACAGTCATACAAACCTAAATGTTAAAAAAATGAAAAAAAAGAGAGAATACCAGTTTTCAAAAAAACAAAAACAAAACGTGGGATTTCGAGTGAAAAACGTTTTGAATTTTCATTGAAAACTAAGTATATCGGTTGAAAAAAACGGTTTTCGATTGATAACAAATTTTTTTTAATTTAAAAAAAAAGGTTTTCAATTGCCAACTCTGGATTATCGCCGATATACAAGTACCTACACTGTTAAAAATAAACCTGTAAACAAACAGGGATTGGAATGGCAGCTGGGACTCACAACGTGGAGAACGTAAAATAAATGGAGCCGTCAAAATACGAAACAATGAGGGAACGTAAAATAACGGCTGTAAAATCTCAGCTTCAACGATATTGTTGGTTTTTGACTGAACATTCTAAATGTCACCAATTAATCATCGTATGAATAATTAGAAACTTCATTCCGCCTCTCCTTCCCATTTGCCACGAGATCCCTCCCCTACTTTGTTCCTCCTCCTCATCGTCATAGTCTCTTCCACCACTTTCACCGTTCCTATTCCCTCTCTTTCGCTTCCATCTCTTATTCACTGCTCCACTATTTCCCCCCAACAGTACCTTTACTAGATTCGAACCAGGGGCTTAAGATACAAGTCCTAAAACCTTATCCACTACAACTACATGCCTTTTACTCAATAACAGTGATAAAATTAAATATATATATATCTATATATGTATGTGACTACTTTTTTCAAATTAAACTAAATATAATACAAAAAGGAGGAGAGAGTTCTACAAGAAGTTTTTAAAATCTTTTAAAATGATAGGGAAACTAAGATTTTGCATTTTTAAATGACGTTACTATGCGTATTTAACATATTTCTAGGTAAAAAGATTTTATAGTTCGTATTCTTACAGTAAAAACAAGTCTGTTACAAAAGAAGTAATATTACGTAAAATATAATAACGGTAAGCGTATAAATATACCTTTTTTCAAAATTTTTAACCAATTCAATTTAAACACCTTTAATTTACCTTAACATTGTTCTGAACTTCCAAATGTTATTTATGTGAGGTATAGGTAATAAAGTTTGAAGATTATTGAATAAGTGGGTTTATCGTAATTTAAAAGGTGAAGTCTGTAAAAGTAGGAACATTTTTAACAGTGTAGTTTCCATTTAAAAAGAATTTTTTGAGTAAAAAAAACGCATCTGGACCCCAGAGAAGAATTCAAACTTTGTCAATACACCAAGAACACCAAAGTTTTCATCGAGAATTCAGATTTATCGACTGAGAATCCATGTTATGCGTCTCGTAGACGGCTAAGGTAAGACATACCTTTCAAACACAAATAAATGAGCCTTGTGCACAGGTCTAATTATATGAATAAAACAGTTTTAATGATCTTTACTGCATTTGGTTCAAGAATTTGGTATGTCCAAAACAACTTTGCTAACATTACACTTCAATATTTAAGATTACATGTATACTTATTGTCCTCAAGAATGTCCAATAATGGTCCACAAGACGCGTTGCAGTTCAACGATGATAGCCTACAGCGAAGACTCCAAAATGACGCGCACAAGTTCATACAAACTCATAAGGTCTAATATTCCAAGGGGCATCTTCTCCAGTCCTGAAGGTAATCTTGTCCAGCATTTCAATACGACAAGGTTAAATTAAGTCCCTCGACAATAATAAATCAACAGGTTATCAGTCCAAAGATAATCACCACGATTTCTATCTGTCCACATTGGAATCCTATTTTGATCCCGCACTTTCGGCTTCAACGACGACAGTAGAATACTTACAGCACTCTGCTCACAAAGAATTGAAAATATCTAAATCCTGGCACTTGTAACAGTCTGCTCCTCAAGGCGAGTAAAACTAGCCTAATCTTCTAGCTACTTGTTTCAAGTGGATGCTGGCAGAGAGTCCTCCAGTGAGAGTATTAACTACGTCACAGATTAGATTTCCCCCTCCCCCTTTCTAAACATAATCATTACAAACAAATCATTTTCTTATGCATAAACATGACCTTGCACCCATTCAAATCAAATCAGATTTCACAATCTAAATTACATTACTTCACATCTGATATATACCTTTGTGGGGAAATTCCCTGGATCTTACATGTTTTGGATCTCAAAAGCATAAAACGTTTCGAATTTTACATCTGTGGTGGGGAATTCCCCACTTCCCCCTATTGTGCAGCTAAACAGGTGCAACCTGCATAAACAACTCTAAGGGAATCCCCTTTTCTCGTTCTCTCTTTTATAGTAAACAAAAGACTACTTTTTTTTCCCGTGAGAAATCTTTTCTCAATAAATTGAGAAAATCATATTTTAATCAAAATTTTGAGGTATAAACACCATTTGGTCAAATGGTAACCAGGATCTTTTCAGTTGAGATTCCAATTTCTTCATCGAGAATTAGTTTTCATTCATCGAAAGCTTTTTTTCCGGGAAAAAATAATACCAAATTACCATCAAGAAATCCAATGTTTTTCAATTGAGAATTGGGGTCTTAAGACCTCCAGTCATCAAGACTTGCTAATTGTGTGCTGGTTCTCGGATTCCGTTGAGGTTAACCCATGCTTTCCTATCAAGAGTCTTAACCTTTGGGCTTGCTGAGATAGGCTTTCACAACTGCTTTAAGGATGTTTCAAGGAAGAATACGACCATTGCGTCAGACCATCTGGCATGGCATTGATCCAAGATGAATCCATAGGTTAATGCGGCGACTGCGTGTCTGGCCTGGGTAGGAAATGATTCCGTTGGAACTCTCTCTGCTGACCCTTAAATAGTGGTTGTAGGAGAATAAGTTACCATGTTCGTCACACTTTCTTGGCGACTTTGATCGTCTGAAAGAGCCTCCAAAGGTTTTGCCCAGGGAGGTAATGCCAAGAAAGTATTGGAGATATTCTACAGGCGTCGCCAAAGGGGCAACCGCTAACAATTCCTCATTGCATCATTCATAATGACATCAATCTTGTTTATTGTATACTGTGACCCCAACTGGTGCGGCATATTCAGTAGTGAGTATTGCCAAAGCAACAGTTGATGTGTGTACAGTGTCAAGGATATGCACCCAATCCAGTTCTTGCGAGCCTTCTGAGGAGGGTTGACACGAAGTACTACTTGCGTCTTGGCAGCGACTGTCCTTGGGTGTTGTTTATGGAAAGACGGGTCTGCGTCATTATGAACAGACAAAGGTTCTTTGGATGTTGTTAATTTCCCTTTTATAGCGCAGTGGTTTCACGGTGAAAATAATGCCGACAGGCTGGGTTGGCTGAGTTTCCAGTGCCACGATGGAATAATTGCTTACAAAACAGTGATATGGTCCTTTCAATCACACTATATTCCAATACCATACGTCTACATTTGTAGGAGTATACCGGCAAAGAACTCCCTTCGGCATATCTGAGACATAAATGCCTTGGAAGAGACTTGGGTGCCTTTACATAACTTGTGGACACATTCCGAAGTTTGGGTTTTCTATGACATTGCCCATTTGATGTACCCACACCCCAGGACAAAGGATCTGGGATGAGCAACATTAGGATCTTGACAACGTTGACATCAGGAAGATTTTGAGTAGCTTAAGCTAGATACCTCCATGTCAGACTTATCATAGGCAGCAGATTTCTATAAAGACTGCTCCAAACTTTTGCTTCTTTTCCTTCTTGAAAGGTCCTGTCTCTCGACTAATCATTGGCAAATCTGCTATCTGATCTGTTGTTGTTTTACCTCTTTGAAAGCCAATTGTGTGAGGTACATATTTTTCCTTACGATCATGAGCCTACAGTCGCTCAAGCAGCTTATTGGTGTGAGATAGCAGCGAGATGGGTCTGTAAAACTCTTGGGCTCGCTTGCTTTTCCATGGCTTCAGGATTACACTGACCTTTGAAATCAATCGGCCAAATCTTGAGGGAATTGGTTGACGATCCCATAGAAGTAGAGAGAAAGAATTGGAGCTAACAGCAACGCAGGTTCCATATACTTTTCCAGAAATTCATAGGATCCGTCATTGCCGGGATCTTTCCCATTCTTGAAAACTTTGATTGCTTCTGTGATCTTATAGGTGAAGGGTCAGACATGGGAATCGACGGTGGAGAGGTTTGTAGAAGGTTGTTAAATCTCTTTCGTTTAACGCACGATCGTGGGCTTTTGCCTGTGGGGAATGGTCTTTGGCATTTTTTCCATTGGTGACGATGCCATTTGCCACCGCAGGACACAGCTGCTTAACACTGGACAGGTACAACCGGTGACTTTGGCTGACATGTTCCAGGCCTTGCAGCTTGAGGTGGGTAAAGTTGATTTTGGATATCCCCCCGTTCGCATTCCTTGTCGCCAACAGGGTGTAGGGGTTCTGCCTCTTGGAATGGAATGTTTAGGTGCTTGGTGAAGCAAGCAGAGAGCAGAAGTCAGAATATGTTCCTTTGAGTACGAAGACTGAAGAAGCCAGGTTTGGCATCTTGGATGACAATTCCACTAATGATTTGTTTTGAATTTGGTCCCTTGGCTTTCCTGAAGGTTTCCATTATCTTTTTTGTAAAGCTGGAGTGTGACCCTGATGTCACTGATAACCAGGATAGGACAGTGGCATGATCTGGTGAATCTAGGGAGGAACTTTCTGGAACAGCGTGATCGGAACTCCCCGGTGACTGTTGACCTGTCGAGAGAGGTAAACCCCAATGAGTGCTTGAGTGAAAGGCAGGGAATCTTACTATCAACAGCACTTTGCGTTGGTGTTAGAATAGTCATGTCCTCTCACCAGAACATAATATTTTTATCAATATTTTATGTGCAGTGCCTACTTTAAAGCCATAGGATGTATGCATATAAAGCACAACGTCTTACAACAAGTTACCAGAGATATTCAGGTGAAATATATTAATATGGAATATAAATTTAAAGTCCATTAACAACTAGCTTCCTCCATAAATGATATGAAAGTATATACCCTTATGAAATGTAGAATTTATGTACTGCAAAGCTATCTAGAGGAAGAAATACAGCAAAATTAAAACAATCTAATTGGGCGGCCCTTTTGAATTTATGCAAATAAGTTATCCTTCAACAAACCATCAGGTTAGGTATTTCTATATAACGTAAGAGCATAATATACCTTTGTCAATGTAAAAATACATGTTAATAGGCTGCCCAGCAATTTAAGACGAGCATACAACAAAATGAATGTAAAACATAGGAAGTGGGGCGGCCATTTTGGATTTATGCAAATTAGGCGACTTCCACCACCACTGGATTTTTTTGGACTTTTAAGTATGTTGTTCTAGGGACCTTACAGAAATGCATTGTTGGTGAAAAAATTCTATTGCAATTTTTTCCAGGTCATATCATATATTTCCCAGCCTATTCGCAGGTATAGTTTCCTAGACAATTACCAACGTAACTGTGCAAAAATATCAAATTTTGAAAATTGAGGGCGCTCTTCAAAAAATGTGCTAATATTGCTTTAGTCCTTAGGAACTATTATTGTACATGTTGTAGGTAAACTACTTTTTGTGTTTAAGTCTGAGGAATTTTGAGAATTCTAGCAAGAGTCACTCATTATTACCAACGATTCAAGTTGTTCAAGTGACAGTCTGAATATTCAAGCAAAATAACTAAAAGCAACACAAAATTGACATGTTTCAGCCTCAAATGAAGTATGGCGTGAGTTATTTCAAACATTAAAGCGCCACTGGCAGATTTTCAACAAAATAATTCGTTCAATTTGCTCTTAAATGATATTATAGGACCTTGGAAGAATACAAATATTTTTATATACACAAAAATAACAGCACAAAACAGATTATGAGCCTTAAAAGAGGATAAAGACATCCAATAATTTGTAGGCCATATTTTGGGTTTGTCGGAACTTTATATCAACAAATGTGTCTGAATATCTCAGACTCATACCCATTGATATTAAAACTACAAAGGTTACAGACTGATCAAACAGGGTGGGTGCCGTGGGAATCAACTTCGACGCGTGTTTTCTTGTGTTTAACGCCATGGTACATCGTCTGATGAATAAAATCACTCCGGAGTGATTATATTATAAAATCGTTCTGTTTACAACTAAGGGCGCTGGTTTTGACTTAACCACTTCATGTGAGGACTAATGTATACAAGCTTTACAACAATGCATTTTAAAAAAAATCTCGAGGGCGCACTATTTTGCAAATGTGCCAGTGTCTCTTTAATAATTAGTAATAACTTAAAGATGTTAGACTGGCTTGCAAAGTAAAATAAAGGCAAAAAGTGCCATAGATTTTAGTAGACCAATTGCATGCTACTAATATTACATACTACTACATGCAACTAGTATTACTACATACTATTACTACTCACCATCTTTGAGTGTATGTTACTGCAACATAAAGGTCAATGACATCAGAGAAAACACTTAAAGGCTGACTCAGAGATTTCGAAATATATATATTTTTTGGGTAGTAATTGAAAATAGTCAACTAGAACTAAAGAGCTCACACTCGCACACACATATTGCGTTTTTTTCGATATATATCTTACGAAAAGCGAACGGCAAACTACAGTCCTGTGGAAATTATGTTATTGTTTATCGTTTACGTTCCTTTAAATATCGCTTTAGGTTTCACTTTTATGACAACTTACAAATTCCACGTATCGTTGGGTATACATGAATTGTTCGGAAAGTCATGAAGCCCCAGTCCAGAGCAATCGACTTTTCGCTCCCGTTCATCACATTTGCAGTTACAAGTTGAGCATGGACCCTGCATTATGTGTGCTGTTGCGCCAATTGTAATCACGGCGACCACGGCCATCAGAACAACACGATCAAACCGTGCCATGTTGAATCAAGACTCAGTGGTGTGTTATATGAAGTGTGGTAGTTACAATTTCCTGTATGTGGTAGCTAGACGATAACGTCGAGTGAGGAAAAAAATGGCTTGGTATATGCTCCCTCTTTTTCCACCAACACTAATTCATAGATCAACTACTTATCGGTTTTAAAGATAAGGATTGCGCGGGGATGCCCCTTTCGTATTTCGTATCAAAGGGGATTTCCCAATCTTCATTAATGAATCAAAAGCACGCGTTTTAGCATTATCCAATGAGTCACGAAAACGCCCGTCAATAATCGGGTAGACGTTTCATATTTAAAGTCCCATTGATGCAAATGAGATATTACAATTGATTCCGTCATGCGCTGTATGACATTGTGCAGTAGCGCTTGACGGAATGAATGGCAATACCTCATTTGCATCAATGGACTTCTATATGAAACGTCTACCCAATTGTTGGTAAAAAAGACACGCAAGGGGTCGGGGAATTACCCTTCTGTCTGGCTCATCATGACGTTATTCCCACACGACATTGCCACATGCAAGTAAAAACAACAGTTGTTTTACGTTTACGAGCGTTGGTCTCGTTTATTTTGATTTTTTGTGCGTTTGTGTTAGCATTTGTCTAGTGTGTATGAGGATACGTGATTATTCCATTACACCCCAGTTTATGTTGCACGCGCCTCATTAATTAACTGCGCAGTGTCTACATGCAATCCGATGGGGTGAAGTTTTGGAGGGGAAACAGACATAGTAACATGTCCGAGATCATGAACTAGCATGGTGCAAAATCTCTGATTATACAAAGTGCACAAAATCTGGCATCTTTCCAACGGTAAGTGTAATTTACATTCTACCTTCTACATTTTGGGACCTTCTGTTTTAGAGTTGGTATGCGGTAAGTGTAATTTACATTCTACCTTCTACATTCTGGGACCTTCTGTTTTAGAGTTGGTACGTGGCATGCATGCAGCCTGCAGGTATCACTCATTTTAACAAAATTTGCTTCAGCTACATTGGGCCTCTCAGTTTCAGAGTTATGTTTGTTGTATAAGTTGTATGACTAAGCTGTGGTAAATTTATAAGGCACTGGAAACATGTGGCTCTTGTATCATTGGGAAGCATATATGTGATAAACAATTTAGCTCAATTTTGCATTTTGGGATTTGTATTAAGAAAATGACCTCTGACAAGAAAGCAATCAATGAACAGGCCACTGTTGCATTCCTCTGCAGCCCCTGAGAGGCTATGGTTTTTTTTTTTTTTTTTTTTTAAAAAAGACACGCAAGGGGTCGGGGAATTACCCTTCTGTCTGGCTCATCATGACGTTATTCCCACACGACATTGCCACATGCAAGTAAAAACAACAGTAGTTTTACGTTTACGAGCGTTGGTCTCGTTTGTTTTGATTTTTTGTGCGTTTGTGTTAGCATTTGTCTAGTGTGTATGAGGATACGTGATTATTCCATTACACCCCAGTTTATGTTGCACGCGCCTCATTAATTAACTGTGCAGTGTCTACATGCAATCCGATGGGTGCAAAATCTCTGATTATACAAAGTGCACAAAATCTGGCATCTTTCCAACGGTAAGCGTAATTTACATTCTACCTCCTACATTTTGGGACCTTCTGTTTTAGAGTTGGTATGCGGTAAGTGTAATTTACATTCTACCTTCTACATTCTGGGACCTTCTGTTTTAGAGTTGGTACGTGGCATGCATGCAGGTATCACTCATTTTAACAAAATTTGCTTCAGCTACATTGGGCCTCTCAGTTTCAGAGTTATGTTTGTTGTATAAGTTGTATGACTAAGCTGTGGTAAATTTATAAGGCACTGGAAACATGTGGCTCTTGTATCATTGGGAAGCATATATGTGATAAACAATTTAGCTCAATTTTGCATTTTGGGATTTGTATTAAGAAAATGACCTCTGACAAGAAAGCAATCAATGAACAGGCCACTGTTGCATTCCTCTGCAGCCCCTGAGAGGCTATGGTTAATATAATATCCCTTTGCATACTCTTCAACAATCAAGGATAATACTGGCACATCATTAATGTAGAAGGGATGTTCACATAGCTCAGAAATAATACTAATAAGTGTTTAAGTCAACAGCTATTTTGTATAAGTTGTGCAGTACAGCTTTTTTAACTGTTAATTTCAAATGCAACTATATGATATTAAACACAACAAACATGATTTTAGACATGAATAGGCAGGACCAGCTCAAGACAGTCAAGTGAACTCGCCACATACCTACTCCAAAACAGAATGTCTCAGAAGGTAGAAGGTAGAATGTAAATTACACTTACCGTCTTTCCATTGCCTCGTTTCATCGAGATCACAAGGCAATGGCAAGTTATTCGGGACAATATTACAACATATGCGAAATAATAATCTCATTCACGACATGTATGAGGATGTGTACACTGCAAAAAACTGGGGTGTTAGCATTTTAATACCAAGACGGTGTCAAGCTGGTCGGTGTTAGTTTCTGGTGTTCAAATTTAGGATTTAACACCGCTCGGTATTACTGCACAATTTTAATTTGCGTTTTGGTGATCTGCTTATGAAATATTAGAGGTAAGTAGTTACAATAGAAGCAAACCATAATAAAAACCGGGTCATGCATCCACCTTAAAAGTAGTCGTTAGATGTCTAGAAATCATTGTTCTTAACAAACGAGTAACTGTGTATAGTAATCAACATAATTTTATCAAGACGTGATTTGTTTCTAATTCAGTTACAATCGTTTAAATATAATTGCATATAATGTACTCATATTACCATCTGTGTGATTACAGTATACATTATGGGCATGTTTAACTAGGCCTATAGCAGGCCCCCGGGGGGGGGGACTCGACCCAAAATTGGGTACGGGTGTGCGTCCACCGGGTAAAAAATCGACCCATGTTTAT